>JAODTT010584156.1:0-11958 GCA_025400115.1 Pentamera pediparva
GCAAGGTCTGTGCGGGAAAATCTGAAGGATGCAATGTCCCAGCTGGATAAGTGCAGCGACAAGCTCTATGAGCTTCCGAAGAGAGTGGCTGAAGTCCGCAAAGCACTGGCAGCAAACGTCAAGGAACAGCTGGAGAAAGCCAGATCTGAGTACGAGAGAGCATCAGAGAGGGCTCTGAAGAAGGCAAAGATGGACAAAGGTGTGCTGGAGAAACAACGGAGGGAAATTATCAAGCGAAAAGAGGAGGAGTGTGATCGAATACGCGAAGAACTCAAAGAAGAAATGAAGAATCTAAAAGCAAAATACAACAATATCTTGAAAGAAAAAGACCAGCATAGTAGGGTAGAGGTGGGAAAGGTGGATAAGCAGATTGGCAATGTTGATGACACGTGTTCAGCGATTGTAGAAAAGCTAAAGCGGGAGCTACAAAGCTACGAAGAGAAGGTGAAAGCAAGCCGAGTCAACAATGAGAAGAGGATCGCAGATGTGGATAATCATACAACACGCACAATAAAAAGGTATGATAATTTTACGGCTACAGCGACGACCGTGCAGGCATCCCACGATGAATGGACAGAGGCACAGTGTCTGCCAGCTATAAGAGCAGCAGGGAAAATACTGATAGAAGACATGGAGAAGAAATTTGGTGATTTGGAATCTCTGTCGAAGAGTGGTGTTAGAGATTCACTCAGATTTTCAGGGGTGGTAGGGATCACAGACAACCATGAGAGTGTGGTTGATATGAAGGGGATTGGTGGAGGGCGGCAGGTACAGAGTATCGCCGGCAGCAGTGATGGTTATATCATTGTTACTGGGTGGGCACAGGGTGATAAATCGCATATAACAGTTATTGACAGGGAGGGAGGAGTAGTACGGCAGGATCAAATACAGGGGGTAGCAGGATCTCGGTACCCACCATACCGTTACTGTCATGCATCACCTGAGCATCTCACTGCTACAGTGTGTGGATCCAATCAGGTCGGTCTCTATGATAGCCGCAATGGTAAACATGTGAAGAAGGACATCAGGGATATGAACATCTACTGGCCTGGGTTTGCAACATGTGTAGCTACCGACACCTTGAACAACATCTATGTAGGTGGTAGTAGGAGAGATGTGTTAGTAATTGATGACCAGCTGAACTACCAGCATACCATGAAGCTGCCTGAGATCATCAACGGGGCTAGAGATGTAGCTGTACATGACGATCATCTCATTGTTTGTGATGAGGCTGGTAAGATTTCATATGCAGTGACAATGCAGGGAGAGGAGGCTGAGGTAGTCTATCAGTTTACCGGCCCTGATGGTGAGTGGTACCCTTTCAGTGTGTGTACTGACAGTAACCAGCACATCTACATGCTGTGGTATGGTTCAGGAGGGCGTATCCTCACACAGTACAGTCAGGATGGTCGTCAAATACTGACGACCAGGAAGGTAGATAAGGATGCACAGTGTATAGCAACGATGGAGACAGAGGATGGAGAGAAGCTGCTGGTAGCTACATGGAACAGCAGGAAGGTATACACATTTGGCTTACCAGAGAGTTAATTTTCGAGTAAGAGTAAATCTAGATCCAGGTTATTCTACCTGATTGCCCTTACACAGTGTGATAGTACAGTCAATATGGTCGTCAGTTGCTGACGACCAGGAAGGTAGAAATTTACATTTCATAGCAACGATGAAAACAGAGGAGGGGAGAAGCTGCTGGTAGCTACACTCAATAACAGGAAGATACACATTTGGTGTATTGGATAAATAGATCACGAGTCCAGTAGACCTAGAATAGTTCCAGATTTGTCTAACCGAATATTCTTACGCAGTACAGTTAGGATGACGGCGAGCTACTGATAACCAGAACTGTAGATGAAAATAAGATGAATATCAACAATTAACTCAAAATTGCCCACCCGTTTATTCTGCCGATCATGCATAAAAATGACAATAATAATAATAATAATAATAATAATAATAATAATAATAATAATAACGGTGTTCATCGACAAAGTTGCCAAGGATGCAACAATAGTAGACATAGCAATCCCAACGACACCAGCATCCGTCAGAAGCAAAGGGAGAAAATCGTGAGACACCATGACCTCAAACTTGAAATTCAGAGGATGTGGGATTTCATAGTTCAGTGTACCAGTGGTGATCGGTGTACTCGGAGTTAAACCGAACGAGCTAGAAGAACACCAATAGCATCCCAGGAGATCTCGTAGCACACGAAATAGCCAAGTCAGCGATGGGAATTGCCCATATATTTAGAGGAGTACTAGACCTCCCAGAGTCCGGGTAGGACTCCGAGGTTCAAGGAACAGTGAGCAAGCCTTGGGTACCCACTGAGAAGTTGTGAGGAGAAACAGATAATATTATTATTTATGAAAAAATATAAACATTAATAACAATAGCAATAATAATAGAAAAGGAAATAATAATAATATCAAAAATAATGACATCAAAACATGAGGTTGTGGGGTCAAATCACAAGCTCGGAAATGAAAATTGTCCTTTAGTTTCTGAGCTGTAGCTTCAAATCTACTGTCCCTAAATCATAGTCGTAACCCTGTGCATGAGTCGCACGGAATTAGTAATTCCAGACAGATAGATAGATAGATAGATGGATAGACAGGTGGTCGGATAGACAGACAGACGGAGTTACGGCACTACTAAATTCAGAAACTCCACTACTCTTTACGACGGGCAATTATTCAGATAGCATCTATTTTGCGTCGACATGGTATGAAGACAGTCGCACATGCTAACTCCATATTCCTTTAATTTGTGAGTTTTGCGTCACCACGGGTACCTGTTCGGACGGGCGTTGAAACTTACGTCGTTCTTTCGTGCTGAGGTTGTAATGATCAGTTCACTCGAAATTCTCACTTTATGGTGTGTTGTTCCCTGATAATTTTGACCGTTTGGGTCTCTGCAGAGGCATCATTCCCGCGCTTCACGCCTTTCTAAGCGTTTCGCTCTACTGTGATACGAAGGATGTCTTTTTCTGAAAATGAACATGGAGACCTCACTCAAAATATCATGGACTTCCGTGCCAAGGGGGTGGAATCTGAATTTGATGACGAGCTGTCTGCGACTAGAATCCATTGTTCTCACGTGGGCTATCCCACCCATGTGCAGATGCTATGCAACGTTTTAGCATGGGAGCACCAATGTTTTATAATCCCAACCCCGATGTCGTAATCCCAAACTGCGCGCAGTTTGAGAACAATATAGGCCTACTAACTCCGACCTTGATTGGTTGTCTGTAGATGAAATTTTGTGCGAAACTTTTATACGTGTGGAGATGCGATATCGTCTGGTAGCATCTTTTGTGAGACATCACGACGAAAAAACGTCTTGATATCGATGAGGATATCTTCATTCATTCATTGCAAACTTTGTTCCAAAACACCGTGGGACGATTTTTCCGCGATCGGACTGTTAATTATTCGCCTGGTGCCGAGAAACAATATTGCCTCTTAGATAGATATACCAGAGATGTGCGACCAGGAAACAATCTATTAGATCATTCTTTTAACTCCTATTATTCAAGAAAGCAAAATTAGTTCCGATATACCTTACTTTAATTTGACCGTGATGTCATGCAAACGGCATCGTCGATTATTTGACGGATGTTTTGAGACGATATGATGATGAAGCCTATACGAGCATTGTCTACGGGAGATCTGATGAGATTGAAGCTAATGTGGGATGGGTGATACGAAATTTCCAGAAGATTATGGATTGAAAAACTAATGGAAATACATGGTTCTTGGGACAGAAGAGTAATCGGGTGTCCGTGAAGTGCTATTTCCGGTTACATGGGGCATCAAAAAACCCAAAATTTATTATCAGCTCCGGGCCAACCTCTGGTGGCTCTCCGCTCAGATGGTGGGGAAATCTTGGTATGTTGTGTACTGTCTCCTATGCAGTGATAACCACTGGTCTGTGTTCGCATGTAGTATAAGACGAGGTCGTGCCTGGTTCCTACGATCCCAGTAACATATGTGAGAGCGTTGGAAATAGTGGCACGGCTCCCAGCTTTGAAAGGGAACAAGTACCATGCTTTCCCCCTGATATGCCTGATAATGTTGAAAGTACTATGAACCTAATTTTGGCAAATGCTTGCTTTGACCTGATTCACCCATTGGAAAAGTTTGATCGAAGAGAAATTCCCTGATTTTTCCTTCGTATACAGGACTTTTGTGAATTTGTTGTCTATATCTTTTTCCTTGACTGGAAGGGGTTGGGGGTTGAAGATATTCGACAATTTTCAGTTTTGCCTGGAACCCTGAGTGGTGAACACTTGTGCAGCAATTAAGGTTATATATTCTGGGAAATTAACCATCATGCATCATGTACCTTGTAAAGTTTAGTATACATACAAACTGACTGCTATTCACTTCAAAGGCGTGCTGCTCATTTGAGGAAAATTTGGGGACACGAAATCAGCAAATCTCAACGCCGTCTATGGAGTGCTTCATGCACCTCCAAAAATGAACGAAACTATTCAAGAATTACCCGGATATTATTACATTTGATTGGAAGAAATGGACCATTTGACTATTTTATCAGTGTGATTCTATTATCTGTCTGTGCATAGACAGTTGCTACTTCTCTAAAAGTAACAAAAACCTATATCAGTCTACCTGTATATAATATTCTTAATCATTTATACTTGTATCGTTACATATATATCATTCTGTATATGAGCCTCTTTTTGGAAGTACACATAATTATATAAAGGTTATCAAACTGTCACGAGGTACTCTATCACCCAATCGCTATTGCTATATTATCAGCTCGCACTTGATCAACCAATCAGGATGTAGGGGAGTCACATCGCTGTATCAAATGCCAATGGAAGTGAAAGTGAATCGTTTCGAAATGTGCATTGATGAAAAGAACATATTTTATAACCCTTAAAATCCCAAATTTGGAGTTACAAACTCATTCCGTTTTTGTGTTATCCACAGTAATTGATTGCGTTTGATGACGTCACAAGTGGAACCGAATGAATGTCACTTTCGAGTTTACACAGTGATTGCTGATTTCATATTCTTTCATGAGTGAAAGGTTGTTTTTTCGCATTGAGCAGGTCTTTTCTCCCCCTGTGACGTCTCGAAGACATTGCGTAATAATAGGTCAGTCACATATTTCATCGTCTTATCGACTGAAAGTCGGTTTTGAGTGTTGGATTTTCCTAATATACTAATCAGAAGGAATAATTTTCCGATCATGCTGCAGTATTTGTCGAGTTCGTTGATTCTCTGGTGGACGCTTTCGATCGGTTCACCAGTCGGAAGGCTAATCCACTGGTACAGTCCATGAATCATAGACTGTTAGACCTATTAGCCCTCCGGTGGTATCATGTGTAGTGCTGTTGAATAGGCTGATGTGTGTGGAGATATGGAGGTCACTTGTCAGTATCATTCGTCTACCTCGGTAGTGTCAGTTGTTTCATTCGTGACCGTCAACTGCGCTTCTTCTGGGTATATAGCGTGCCACCCGGCGGACGATCCTGTCCACCGTGTTCTGTCTGTACGGGTCAGATAGCCCGAACCTGGTCACTTGCAAAAAGGAGGCCACCTGGGCATGTGTATACACGAGTGGGTGAGTTTGCATCTTGACGATGTGTCATCTTGGCTGCTGAGGAAACATTCATTAGGCCTATCATGTGAAAATTCAGAAATGTGAGAAAGTAACAACATTTTTTCCGCCTCTAGATAACACTCGTCATTTTTGAAGAGCAAAATCGTACAATCAAAGCTTGAATAAACTTTTAAATTGTCAAAATCCTAATTTTTTCCTTGCAGTGATTTATCGAGTATTTGTCCTATTTTTCGGTCGGAGATTATGAGGTACTATCATTGGTAGCTGTCATTAGACGCCCTATCGTAACTGCATCGCAAAAAGAGTCCATCCGTGTGAATTATGTTGCAGTATCTGTGACTGTTCATCATGGGAAGGATACAATGAAGATTATTTGTAGTTGGTATAGCACCTCACTTGTGAAATCCATGTCGCGAAGCTCTTTACAATCATTACCCCTGCTCATTTGTAACTTTTCAAACCCACACTCTGTAGTGTGCACCTCGTGAGGATTTCCGTCGTGGCGTAATGCAAACAACGCCGTCGTTTCTTCGCCAGTTGCTTACTTGCTACCACACAATATTGTCTCTTTGATAGATTGCGAGTTTGGAACCATTTGAAGCTGTCATGCTTTGTTGTGATGCTGTAGGACAGGACATGTCTCAGTGATTGTCTCAGACACTACTGACATGTAAAACTGGGTACATTGTGAGCACCGCGTGTGGCTACAACTATTGGGAAGTCCCCCAGGGGACACAATGGGTATAGGGCCCTAATTTTGAAATCCATGTCGCAAAAGCTCATCACCCCAGCTCATTTGTAACTTTTCAAACCCACACTCGCTTCTTCGCCAGTTGCTACCATACCATATTGCCTCTTTGATAGATTGCGAGCTTTAAACCATTTGAAGCTCTGAGGCTTTGTTGTGATGCTGTTGAACAAGTCGTATGTCTCATTGATTGTCTCAAACACTGCTGACATGTAAAACTGCGTGCATTGTGAGCTTGTAATAAGAGCCATTTAGCAAACACACATACCTAGTGGAAATTCAACTTAAATTTACTCTATTGAAGCTCCTAATTGTGTCAATTCGAAGAAATTCACTCTCAATTCACTTGAGATCGGCACCAAAAACAATAGATCCTATCTACTTATTAACCAAATATGAGACCAATCTCGATCTGACCTTGCAATCTTTCAATTACCGTGATTACGAGCTTATTTTGATAAAATTAGGTTCCACCCTGCCCCTCATGAATATTGTTGAGATGAGACTTACTATCATTCAAACATATGCCTCCCACTAATACCACCCAACCAAGTTTCATCAAAATCGGACTTACTGTTGCGGAGATATCAACATTTGAAGAAATTCGCTCTGAGCCATATGACCACTCAGGATTATGAATGAAATTGGCAGCAGGAACAATAGGGACCTTCTACCCATCGTGGATGATCTACCAGCCAAGTATGAGATCAATCGGACCTTGCGTCTTCCACTTATCCTGTTTACGAGCTAATTCCATAAAATTATGTTCGACTCGGACCCTCATGAATATAATTGATATGAGACGTCTCATCACCCATACATATACTGTGCCACCCACCAATACCACCCAGCCAAGTTTCAATAATATCAGACTTACGGTCGCGGAGATATCAACATTTAAAAAAATCGCTTTGAGCCCCGCCCACTCATGCATGTTAATGAGACCAGCACAGAAACATAGGGATCATCTACTCATCATGGGTGATCTACTACCCGAGTATGAGATCAATCGGACCTTGCGTTTCCTTCCCAATCATCCGTGTTTACAAACTAATTTCGATGAAATTACGTTCGACCGTACTCATCCTGAATATAACTGGGGTAAGATGCATTATCACCCATACATATACTATGCCTCCCACTGATACCACCCAACCAAGTTTCATTAAAATCGGACTTACGGTTGCGGAGATATCACCATTTGAAGAAATTTGCTCTAAGCCCCGCTCACTCATGAAAATGAAAGGATCGGTCAAAAAACAATAGGGATCATGTACTCATCATGGCTGATCTACCAACCAAGTATGAGATCAATCGGACCTTGCGTCTTCCACTTATCGTGTATACGAGCTATTTTCGATGAAATAACATTTGGCCCCGCCCCTCATGAATATCAATGAGATGAGACGCATTATCACCTATACATATACTATGCCTCCCACTAATATCACCCAACCAAGTTTCATCAAAATCGGACTTACGGTTGCGGAGATATCACCATTTGAAGAAATTTGCTCTGAGCCCCGCTCACTCATGAATATGAATGAGATCGGCACCAAAAACAATAGGGATCATCTAGTCTTCATGGGTGATCTACCATTCATGTATGAGATCAATCGAACATTGCATCTTCCACTTATTGTGTTTACGAGCAAATGTCGATAAGATTACATTCTGCCCCGCCTCTCATGAATATTGATGAGATGAGACGCATTATCACTCATACATATACTAGGCCTTCCACTGATACCACACAACCAAGTTTCATCAGGATCGGACTTACGGTTGCGGAGATATCATAATTTGAAGAAATTTGCTATAAGCCTTTCCCACTCATGAATATTAGATAGATCGGCATCAGAAACAATAGGGACCATCTACTCATTATGGGGCATCGGCCACCCAAGTATGAAAGCAATATCTCTTCCAGTGTTCCACTCTTCGAGTTCGCAAACACTTCTGAGGTTTTGCTTCAATGCCACGTCCACTCATGAATATTATTCAGATTGGCAAAAACAATAGGGACCGTCCACTTCATATGGCGCATCTACCGCCCAAGTATGAGATCAATCGGACCTTGCGTCTCCTACTTATCGTATTCACGAGAAAGCGTCATACACTGACACACACACAGAGACACACAGGCTTGACTACGTAGATTCCTTTCGGCTTCGGCAAGGAATCACAAAATAGTGAACACCGCGTTGGGAAGTCCCCCAGGGGACACAATGAGGTGACACACCTTTGCGCCACACTATTATTAATATTATTCTACGAAGCATACTAACTGTCCAGCGCCAATCCTCTGCATAACGTTTTCATGGGTTTTGACAAACCTGGTTCAACATGGTAATTGATTTACTGGCAAGAAAATATAGTCGGGAGTAAAGTACAACTGCATGGTCAAGTGTGAAGGAGATACACGGTTCTAAGCCTTTGTCTCAGTTATGTGGCACAGGTTTGTATCACCCATCATCACCATTGTCATCATCATCAATCATCATAACCATTATCATTGTCATCAATCATCATCACCATTGTCATCAATCACTATTGTCATCAATCATTATCATCATCATTGTCATCTAAATCAGTGTCCTCAGTCATCATTGTCATTGTCTCCATTACCATTGTCACCATCACCATCACCATTGTCAATAATCATAATTATCTTCATCATCATTGTTATCAATCGTCATCATCATCAACATCAACCCCTCAAAATGCCTTTGATCCCCTGCAGATCACAGTGGACCGAGTCTTCTATTGCTTCCCACAGATGCGTTGAACCATAGATCTGTAAATCAGTGCATCTGATTCAACTATGACTACGGTACATCGAACATGTCCATACCAGCTAAGATGGTGGGATGGGGAACGTTAAATGGCAGTCCCGGGAGCAGGATTGCTTCACCTCTGTCTCGCTATTCTCCGGGCACACCGAAAAGAGAAGGAAAGTCTTTGCTGGTGTCCATCCACACTCACGCTGGTAAACGCTGTCCAAGCAGTAGTTGTGGCTCTGAAGCCTGGAAATCACCAGCAGGCTCACTAAGCTGAGTAGACCAAGTCTTCTTAGTCTCTCACGTAAATCAGTGCATCTAAACTTTGACGACATATATATTACCAGCTAAGATGATCAAATGGGGACGTCGAATAGCTGGCCCATGAGCCGGATCGCTCCACTCCCGTCTTGCTATCCTTTGGGCACTTCGAAAAGAGAAGGCACGTCTTCGCCGGTGTCCAGCCAACCCAACCGTGTAAACTGCTATCTGAGCAGTAGCTGTGGCTCTGCAGCATGGACTTACCCAGCAGGCTCAGAAAGCAGAGCTGTCTGGAGATAAGTACTCGCAGCTAAACGATGCTTCAGGTCGTAAATACACAACGCCCACGCGTACCGCCATTCGGCGAGCATTGCAGCCTGCCTTGAGACCAACTTTTCAGCGCTCAGAGACTGGCCTTTGGGTTTTACGAGGGGGTGGAGGCTTATGATACCTGCTGACAAAGTCTTCGTATCTACGGACTGACCTCATCTCAACATTGAACATTCATTTCCATTCATTATCCTGATGCCTTCCATATTGAGTGCCTTCCATTCGCTGCCATAAAGCATGGCACTACACACAAAAAATGTTGGGAAGAGCGCAATGAGTTAGTGATGACAGCTCCTTACAAATACTAGCCCGCGTGATCTTCAAGTACCACACTAGACCAACCTTTCTTCAGTCTCATACGAGAGTAATTTGCAAATCAGTGCGCCTCATATTCCCACTTTCACTACATTGAACATGTCCATACCTTATTATCTCATTGTCTAAATAAACTTGATGATTTTTAACTCCTAAAAGATATTGTCAAGCCCTTTGCTGTTCTCGGGTTTCAAACCATCATTCTTTTATATTCTACTGATGTCTTCCCTCTTTGGTGCCCAACTCTCAGTCAGCATGGCACTACATACAAGGGTGAGAGAGCTATATCCATGAATTTGCAATGACAAGCTCTTGCGAGTGAGGACGAGAGGCAACTTATAAAAAAAAAACATTGACTGATCTGATTGCCGTTTATTACAAACTATCAGTGTTTTCGTATTCCAAAGTAGATAAAAAATGCAATTGGCACACTAGTAATACGTTAATGTATTTTCTAGCACACTTGAATGTTTGCATATAAATCCACCACACACCTTGTTCCTTTGGAATAATGAAGCTTTACCAGTCCATTTGGGCTATTGGTAGAACATAGTTATAGTGAATTGCATTGATTTGAAGCACCTAGTCAAACGTCAGGCTGTGGCTAAGCTGTAGCTGGACTAGAATTGAAGAGTGAAGCTTCACCAGTCCATTTAGGCTATTGGTTGAGCACAGTCATAGTGAATTGCATTGATTTGAATCGCCTAGTCAAAAGTCAGGCTGTGGCTAAGCTGTAGCTGGACTAGAATAGAAGAGTGAAGCTTCACCAGTCCATTTAGGCTATTGGTGGAGCATTTTCATAGTGAATTGCATTGATTTGAAGCGCCTAGTCAAAAGTCAGGCTGTGGCTTAGCTGCAGCTGAACTAGAATAGAAGAGTAAAGCTTCACCAGTCCATTTGGGTTAGCTATTGGTGGAGCATATTTATAGTGAATTGCATTGATTCGAAGCGCCTAGTCAAAAGTCAGGATGTGGCTAAGCTGCAGCTGAACTGGAATAGAAGAGTGAAGCTTCACCAGTCCATTTAGGCTATTGATGGAGCATATTCATAGTGAATTGCTATGATTTGAAGCGCCAAGTCAAACGTCAGGCTTGATTTGGATCTATATCAAGTACAACGCCCCAATTCATAACTCATCTGGTTTACCCAGAAGCGCTGTACTCATGTGCAGAATGCCGGGGAGTGTATAGACACCGGGAAAGCCTCGCCTTCTTTCCTCAAATAGTATCCAGAGCTTGATGAGGCAGGCATGCTAGATACCTGCCATCAGAGTCCCCATCTGAAGACCGTGAGTGCAGTACTAATGTGCAGAATGCCGGGGAGTGGATAGACACCGACAAAGCCTCATTCCTCAAATAGTGTCCAGAGCTTGATGAGGCAGGCATGCTAAATTCCTGCCATCAGAGTCCCCATCTGACGACCGTGAGTGCAGTACTAATGTGCAGAATGCCGGGGAGGGGATAGACACCGACAAAGCCTCTTTCCTCAAATAGTATCCAGAGCTTGATGAGGCAGGCATGCTAAATTCCTGCCATCAGAGTCCCCATCTGACGATCGTGAGTGCAGTACTAATGTGCAGAATGCCAGGGAGGGGATAGACACCGACAAAGCCTCTCCTTTCCTCAAATAGTGTCCAGAGCTTGATGAGGCAGGCGTGCTAAATTCCTGCCATCAGAGTCCCCATCTGACGACCGTGAGTGCAGTACTAATGTGCAGAATGCTAGGGAGGAGATAGACACCGACAGAGCCTCTTTCCTCAAATAGTATCCAGAGCTTGATGAGGCAGGCATGCTAGATTCCTGCTCTCAGGACCACCATCAGAGTCCACATCTGACGGCCGTGAGTGCAGTACTAATGTGCAGAATGCCGGGGAGGGGATAGACACCGACAAAGCCTCTTTCCTCAAATAGTATC
>JAODTT010585266.1:0-11955 GCA_025400115.1 Pentamera pediparva
GCATCCGCATCCGCATCTAGGCGAGGTCGAGTTAACGTGTTTAGAAGACCGGCGGCACACACACAAGAACGATGCAATGACTGCATAGATTCCTCGACTGAAGTCTATTACATGTGATAATTTCTGAGCTCTGTGTTAAAGAAGCGACACATCAAAGTTCGTCTTGGTCGGACCAAACACTGTGGACTTATCATGTTTACAAAATCAAGGTTTTCATACGTTGGCCTCCAGTGATCCCTGATTACCATGGCCTAACCGTGAACAGTAGAGATCGTGCACTTATTATGGAGAACCCTCAAACCGTAACCTCCGTAAGTGGATCTTCAACCCCCTACAAGTTATTATCAGTCAGGCGTAATACACAATCACATGCACACAAACACTGCAATTAAAGAATCCTCGGCTGAATTCCAGAATAAAAGAGGTACATGTAGCCTACATGAATACATGTCTGAGTTCTACGTTGGAGTTTACATATACCAGTTTGTTCCCTGTTCCTTCATCCGCTGCGTGTGTTCCGTTGGAGATGATAAAAGTGTTTGCAACTCACCAGTGATAACTAACCAAAGGTACGGCTATCCAGTTGTCACGTCTGTCAGCTCCCCAATGAAAATGGTTATCTTTAGAAAGTTTGATGTTTCTATCAACATATGCGTGGGTGATCCCCTAGTTGAGTAGGGACCTAACAGCCTAATACCAGTGGATATGGCGAAGATGAGCACACTAAGATTGCTGATTTCACTGTTTATTTGCATTATACTATGTGCTGCAAGATAAAGCGTGAGGTATATAGTACAACTAGTTTGAGTCCTGTCGTTATTCAAATCCTGAACTATACTCGCATATACAGCTGTACGTAAATCATTGAAGCGTAGCTTAGTACAGCCAGCACACCGATGTCATCACAGCGGGACAATGGTGACTAGACAAGTCACGCTTCGCTGCCTCGCTGCAGAATGCTACACTGACTCGGTTTCTACACACGTTGGGTTGACTGGTAACGCTTGACTGCTCCACGCACAAGAGGTGTGGGCCTATACTGGCTTTAAAGGGGTCACTTCAGCACATTCAGTCTGTGCAAGTTTTAAGTCCCTAAAATCGGCATTTCTGGATTCGAAGCGGGTAACCGTATAGTAGTGACTGGGTGGTGAAATATTCAGACGGCACACATTGTTGGCGCAACGTTGGCAGTGGTTGGCAAAAGTAGGCAAAACGTTGTGTTGTCGGAAAAAACATCGGGCCAACATTCAGCCAACGTCAGGGAGCCAATCGCTCAACAGTTAAAAGTGCACCTCCTGGAAGGTGTTTCCTGATGGGCTGTTCGTAGGCTATTTATTGACTTGATTGTGTCCTTTGTTAGGGTTAGGGATTGAAATGGAGGTTAGAGTCATCCAATAAGGGGAATTCTTGTTTACAGGTGCGCATCGGCCCATCGCTGGATAGTATCCGTTGGTCCAGCGTTGAGCAAACGTAGTACAGCCAACGGTTGACAAGTAGGCAACACATTGGTCCAGCACTGGTCCGATATATAATACGCAGAAGTGATACAACCACCAGCCTAAGAACAGGATAATATAGACTTATGCAGAACATTTGGAGGGAGTCTATCCCATGTCCCAAATGCTTAACCATGTTAACCCGAATTTGGGAAGATGTAAAACAGAATCAGGATTAGAACGGAGCGTGTCCCCTGTGGGGGAAGGAACCCCAAGCAGCCACAATTTTCTTTACGGAAGAGATCCCCTGAAACACAGAATGACAAATCTTAGCGAGTAGCCTCTGGTGGTAAGCAACATCAAGATCGGTTTACATCTGTTGTCTCTTGAATTCTAAGGGTTTGAATAGGGATCAATAAGACTGTTCCGAGATGGCTCCTAGGCCTACCGAGCTCCGATGTCCTCCAACACTCCGTTTTTGTGTAGCTTCGTATCGCAGGTTGTTCAACGCTTCACAATAATTCAATGGAGTGGTGGCGGGTTGTGAGAAACTTCGTTTCGTTACTCCTCCGTCTGACAACAAAAATATTGAACTGGGCGTTCCAATTATTGAGCACATGTTCTGTTTAATTTCCGCATCCACTGCATGCCAATCAGTCAGAAGAAATTCAAAGCAATTCACGGGCTGATTTACTGGACAGGCGAAGGTGTTCTCTCACTCGATGCCTGAAGAGTCCCAAAAATGTTTGGTTCACCCGTCGTAGGATACAATTGTCCTCTCCAAACTATAGTACATGAACGTGGTTTAAGTAGGTACTAGGCATGTCAGATATTCATCAAGAAGAGGTCAGGTGACTCAAATGAACCAATCACATTTCAGAACTAATATCAATTACGGTATGATTATGAATGAGCTGTTTAGCTTTGTATGTTTTCCGAGTGCTCAATAGTTTACATAGTAACCAGTTGGGTAGTTCTCTTCAATTGTTGATTAGGATCAGTTTCGACAAAAAAAACGCGATGTTCTTCGTTAATCTACTCACGATTGAAGGTCCTACATTCGGTCAAATCAATGGACGGCTATTTCAACGCATTGTCATCACAAAATGGACACATTGCGCAGAACCCGAACTCCGAACTCGCTCGAAAATATAATATTATAATTAGATTGACATTCAATTCTTATTGATGTCGTAAATTGAATTCGTCCCTGATGACCAGATGACAGTCAATAAAATTGATTACATTCTCGGAGTTTAGCCTACTGAGTGTAGGAGAAAAGCCGAATGAGCTCGATTGCGGATTTCACGGGGAACATCTTGATTTGGAAACTACGAAAACTAGACAGCTTCTACCAAGATCCAGAAAATCATTTGTTCAGCTGTTCAGGACTTCAGACTACCTCATAATTACACCCAACCGAGAAGAGTCAGGAAGAAAAATCCTTGTGCTACAGGGAATAAAGCTTCGCTGAGTATCTGATTACCTGATTACATACTTCTCAAGAGAACAAAACGTCTCCAATGTACGATATATCATTCTCGTTATAATGAGACATACGAAACCAAAAAAGTATCCGTGGGACTAGAATCATAAGAGCCAGCTAAGGTTGCGTCATCAGGGTGGAGGGATGTCCCAGTGTTCTTTGCACGGTCAGATTTCGGTCCTGTCTGACGGTTATTATTGCAGGATTACCTTAGTCGACGGGCATTGTCACTGGACGAAATAATAACAGTTTAGAAGAAGCATAAGTTGCTGATAGTATCTATGGAAACGAGAGAATCGCTTTGACAACGAGAGAATGTCAAAGCGGTATCAGTGACGCCCTTGCATGCAAGAGGAACCGAGTTCAATTCCAGAAAGCACAGAGCGACGTTTTCCAGGTGGCTGGTGCCCACAACTGCAAGTTTTGCTGTCGACTTCCTGGTTTTGCTGTCCCTTTTTTCTTCATTTCGGAGGATTGTTTCCGGGTCGGTTGTAGGCAGTGAAGATGGACAAGGATTTTGCGCTCCGCCGGGTACCAAGGAAATAATCATTTATAGATCACCTTTTCTCCTTTTTCACTTTGAGCAAACGTTTATTAGGGACGCTTTGCAATGGAAAGGGACATTGTAAATGATTCCTTGAGCAGTATGGTCTTGATAATTTGGTTGTTGACATTCCGCGTCTCCAGAGTTGGCGAACCTGTGAAGGATTCGGGAGAACATCATGAGCAGGGATGGTATTTTGATCAACACTATGTGCTGACGCCAGCATCAGTCTAAATCTGATTATCCTGTGAACAGGGAGCAAGTGTAATTCGCTCATAATTGGGTTCATATGTTCTCGCGCCTTGAGGAATTAGCGTGAAGACGAGCAGCATGATTTTGTAGTTTTTGCAATGTCGTAATTAGGCCATAGAGATTGGAATAACAGAAACCTATCCTTTAAGTGTTAAACGTATGCATCATAGTTTCCAATGGCTCGTGAGAGAGTGTCAGATCCTGGCGACTTCACTGATCGGATGAGGACGTTAAGTGGCGGTCTCGTGAGCATGTCGGGACTGGTTACACCCTGCCTCGATATCACCAGAGCACTAGTCGAAAAGGGAAGGCGAATTGTTACCGGTGCTCATCCACGATCGCTCGGCCAGGGTTTCTTGATGAGACGGCTGCCTAATATCATATCATATCATATTTATTCGATGAAGAAATCCGAAAGGGAAAAGAACCTAATTATTTTTTATGGAGTTCATTGTAGGCCTACTTTATTGTCGGTGTACCAAACTCCACTTTCATACGACTCAGTTGCTCAGGTTGGATAGGGGAGGGGATAGGACAAACTCTCTCCAATACCCACTCTTAAACTGTCGTCCAAATGAAAATGAAGGGATGAGAAGTCACTTTCGTAGCATAAGTTCTTGTGTTTAGGTAAGCGATTTCAATAATTTTGCGTTCAAAGAAATGATTGAGCTTCCCATGAGTGCCAAAAGTATTTTTGTATACTACAGCACTCGAGGATTTGCAGTTGCAACCAGGCAACAATTTTATTCACGGAAATTCAGTTATATGGGTGTCCAGAAATTGTATTGACGATGAGATCCTGCAAGGAGTATTGTCCTCTTACGTTTACGGGTTACCTTGATATATATGTGGGTAACTACCAGGTATTCCGACTACAGTTAGTTGTACTATAGTACTCAGCGGTCCTCCTAAGTGGTACAGTGACATCGTAACTCTGGAGGGCACACAAACTCACTCATGTACATCACAGGAAGATAGGATCTCGAAACCACACAAAATATAACACCTGCTAAATACAAGGCAACTCAGATATGACCTGGATATTGATTCTTGACTTGCAAAGTACTCATCCACTCGCACGATAACTAGATCAATGATCTAAATCACTCCGTGCCCCCTTTGGCAGTGTTAGGTGTCTGTCAAGGATTCCATTCCGACGGCTGTCTACGTAGGTTGGTGAATAATATCCGACTTTTGTAGGCACTAGTCTAATTACACCTCTTCAGCTGTGAACACAGATACAAATTTGAATATT
This sequence comes from Pentamera pediparva, assembly GCA_025400115.1. Classification (NCBI taxonomy): domain Eukaryota; kingdom Metazoa; phylum Echinodermata; class Holothuroidea; order Dendrochirotida; family Phyllophoridae; genus Pentamera; species Pentamera pediparva. Next base: position 4,974 of record JAODTT010585266.1, read on the forward strand.
TAGGCCAACCTACTGTTCGCCTAATATGCACGAGGAAGTATATGCTTACCCGCGCCAACCTGCACATATGATGAAACCAGCAACCATGGAAAACTAGGAGATTCTCCATTCAAATAAATAGGAGAAAGCTATGAAAACAAAACGATAAACGATCCTCTTCGTTGTTTTGATGATGAGGAAAGAGGACACGAATCCGATTACCCACCTGCCTTGACCTGCAGCAATGCAAAAAAATAGCATTCATGTTTGTTGGTTTCTCCGAACGCAGCTGTATGTACATGGTTACCAATAAGTGATCATAAGACGAGAGGGAACCTGCATAATTTTAAAATTATGTGTCCATTTATATGTAGAACTGATTGTCGGTCATCGTGGAAGGAGAGATTGGTGAGCAAAGTCTCACATATTTTGTGATAGAAAACCATCAAGCACAACAGAACTCCCACTCACTCAACTTCTAGTCTGAGGGTAATATGCAACTCGGTATTTCATGATGCATGAACAGGTTGCTTCCTCAGATCAGTGTCACGTTTGAAGAACAAAACCTCCACTAATTACCCCCGGGAATCAATGTTGTTCAACAGTCTACACTAACTGGTGGCTCAACAAATGTCTAGATCAGGCCCATGCGAATTAAAGGTTATATACGACCCTGATGTGAGTGACACTTGAGGCAGAGCTTTGTTGGAATCAGTCTGACGCATAAGTACAAACGTTTTCATGCACCTCGCACCAATCTCTTGTGAAGCGTATGGTGTCATTATTGCAGATATACGAAATATGTACAGTTGTCTTTCAAAAATCATGACATGAGGACAATCCTGTGCAAGTACCTCCAAGAACTCTAACACTACCTCATCGGAAGTAATTTATCCACCATGAGCGGTACTATAACAACCTCTACTCCGGCAACCAGCTAACAATATTGGCGAAATATTCAAACTAACCACAATATCTAATTGGGCCCTTCATAGCCGTTAAGAAATAAAACATGTCACCGCAGACACTCACAAGCTGGATTCTGTGACTGGATACCCCTATCAAATATATTCAATAATATCCGCTGATTACACACAATTACCTTCAGGTTTTGTGCATTCAAATGCAATTGCCTATTTGGCGCCTGGGGCTTTTTCTCTGCTTGCGACAATCGATTCACACTAAGTGTGGACATTTCCTCCGGATTTGATAATTACTGTTCTAGGGTGCATGCTGGATTATGTGACTAGATACCCCTAGAAAAACTGTCGCAGTCATTATTACAGAACCTATCTAATATTATGTACCAGTATCAAATATAATCAATCACAAATGATATGCAATATCATTCTCTGATAACGACCAAATAAGTTTCGTGCATTTAAATGGAAGATGTTCATGAAATGTAATCGTTATACTCCGTTTGCAACGATCGATTACCTTTGTAGGGGCAGACATTTCCCTAAGATTCATCACTTTCTGTTTACGAATAATAGACGTTATTAACAAATACAATGTCCAAATCGGAGCTTCTGAAGCAACCGATAATACGCAGTAACTGTACGTTTGATATTTTGCTTCTATTTTAAAAGAAAACTCCATTTTGGGGAGACGAGGCTAGGGGATACCAACATAAGTTTTTTTTGTTTAGGCACCCCAGGGAATCGAACATATTTTTAGCTGTGCGTTCCTCTCAATTGTTATGTTGTAATTCACAGCGACAGTAAATATTGCCGCCGTATCAGCATAGTAATATTTATGTTCTCGTTATTCCTGGTAAATTCTGAGTCTGGAATGCTTGGTGGAGACCGGGGGTGAATATTGGATATTTTTGCCAATTTCAACTTGGAAACATCCTGATCAGATCTCGATGTACCTTTCATATGATTATGTTTTATGGGATAATCGTCAGACAAAAGTTATAACCTATCACAAGGCCCGGCAAAAGTGCAGACCTGGATATTGCGCTTATGAAACTTTGGTCTTCGGACTCATTTGGCAAATTTTTTTTCAATGCCGAGTGCAAAGTTATGCTTGTTGATTCTTACGATCGAAACACCTCCTTCAAGTTGAATGGTAAACATATTCAGCAAGTGAATTCGGAAAAAGATCTCGGCGTTCATTTCGAATCGTCTTTGAAACCTTCCAAGCAGTGTGCCGAGGCTGCGCGGAAAGGTTATTGGATTCTTGGCTTGATCGAACGTCACTTCAGTTCCCGTGACACCTCACCTAGAGTATTGTGTCCAAGTTTGGAGTTTGTAGTTTTGAAGTTCGCAGTTGATTGGGAACGTTCAAAGGAGGGCTACTAGATTGATTAATGGGCTGAATGATTCACCTTACTTAGTTAAGTACAGATGTTTCAGCCTTTCTCAATATCACTCCGAGTCTTCAGAAGTTGCACAACGAGGCTGTGACTGTTGATGTGTTCATTGGCCTTCCTTTTGAAAAATCGCTTGGCAGTAGGTTTCTTCTGATAATGGGTCCAACATCTCTGCCTAGACTAGCTTCTGTTTCCCCCAGATTGATTTCCCAATCTTCAATTTATTGACGAATTAATGCATAGGCAGTCCCTAAATCCGTCTAATAACAATCTGTTGTGCTGGATTGAACACATTGATTATCACACGGGAGTTCGATGTTCTAGAGTATTGCGTCGACTACTTGTGCATTCTTGGCGGCATTTGATTTACCGGAGAAGAACAATCTGTTTATTAGCCCCTCTCTGTTAATATTCTCTAATTTCTCTTCTTTCCAATCAGAGCCTAAACGAATGATCACGTCTTCCCGGAAGATGCGCGAGTGGATTCTTGAAATAACAAATCACTTGATTCCCAAATTAAAATAGGTCTATGTTATATGTAAAACAAACGAGCATTCGGAGGAGCATTCGAATAACGAATGGGATTCTAAAGAGAGAAAAAACGAGCTCGGTGTTGTTTTACAACAAGTGGATACAAATGATAGGTTTCGCAAAGAATCGATAAGCACACTTCCTTGATTTATTTACCAATAAGTAGCAATTCATGTCTGCGATTGTTTTTCACTTAACGTCAATTTAGCATTTGCCAATATCGCATTTGCATCGCAGTTGCCAATAACTGAATAACGGTCATCGTCTCATATATAGCGTGATTAAATCGTGATTGGTAAAATTACTGGTACTGTAACATGAAAACACTCATATATATTGTGGGATAAATCATGTTCAGGCTAGGCCACCAAGTTTGCAACGAGGTAGTGAGGAGCAATATGTTTTCCATAAGATGAATGTCCGAAATCATTTTTAAGGTGAAAGAGACACAATTAGGCTTGGAACTCAAATAAATATTCGGAGACTGGAATGGGCACATTTTCAACATTTGTCACAAGATGCAACGTCATAGAGCAACGTTACATATTAGGGTTATGATATTCTATATATTTTTTCAGATACAAATGTCATAGTGATCAAAACATTTCACTTTTGATTAGCAACACAGGGGCGGGATTCTTCGCAACACTCCATCATTGGTCTATCAAATAACCACAGTGGAAATGATGCAGGAAAACGGAACAACGGTTCAAAATAATTACCCACCTATTAGTACATGTGTCCTGGGTGGCCCTGCAGTGTTCTCCTAGGACGCCTCAACACAGTCGTGTATGACTCGGCCTGCTGAATGAGATCTATAGTGGAATGTTTGCCTTTTTCGGTTGGCAGATTATCTGTTCCTCAACTCCTATTGAACTGCCAGCACCCGCTGTCTTCTAATTATTGTATTAAAGTAGACGGGTTTACTGTGTAGACTTGAAAATAAAGATTCATTCAAAATTAGGTTTGGGGTGGATCAATAATTCTTTGAATCCATTGGAATGAAATCGGAGACAACTGAAATACCACTACATTAGTTATACTAACCAACCAAAGCAGACGCAATACATAGCACCTCTGTCTACTGTTTGAGTGCTAAACCCAAAATAACAATATTTCGTCAATTTACCAATACTCTGAGTGAAATATTGGATAAACGAGATCCGGCTGACCAGACCGAGGTATACTCTCAGAATCTCTATAGGAGTAACAATCACTCGCTTAGATTAGAAATAAACAAATTTAAACCTCAGAGCGAATATCGTCTTTTTCTCGGAATGAACATGCAATTGTTGGAGTGGTTCCGTATTTCATGATTGATTTCGAAGTTATCCACTCTATAGGATGCATATCCCTATAGCTTTGGTTGTTGAGATGCGCTGAAGAACGTAAACTCCCGATGCGAACATTAACAAATCCCATTGAAACATTGGGAGACAAATCGTGCCTAATTGTAGTTTGGTAGACAGGTCAATCATTCGGGAAAAAGTCACGCGGGCTCAAATGATAGCGCAGTTTAAATTCCAATAAAAGTGAATCCTGAATTACATTGGGTGTTTGACGGGTGTGTATACATATTAGCTTCTATTATCGATTGAAGCAACGAGGGTCAATATTGCCACTATAACAGTTCGCAGAGGCTCTTCTGTCGATATGCACGAATATCCTTTGACGAATTTCTATTTGGATTCTGCTGGACTCGAAACGACACATTGAAATCGTTCACATTCGTAATTGTCTTCTAGGAACCCAACTGCATGACTGCAATATTCTGCACTTACGAGCCAACATGTCACCGAGTAACTTTATACACGAGCTTTTGACTTTTTCGTCAAGTAATAGCGATTTGATTTTACTTGATTCGCTAAGGGTTCAGGAAGCAACTGAAGCCTCATCAAGAATCTCTGGCCAAGTTGATCGTGGATGAGCACCGGTGATTACTGTTTTTTTTCGACCAATGCTCTTAATTATGATATCGAGGCAGGGGTGTTACCAATCTCAACCCGCCCTCGGCTGCCCAGGACCGCCATCTCACGTCCCAGGATCTGCAACTTTCTCAGAACCTGGAGGTGCAGCGGTTTTAAGTCCAACGGCGGGAACTGCTCACAGCAAAATACCTCGGAACAACACTAAAAATTGTGCCTTTTTAGTCCACTGCATGACAGCAGAACCAGGAGGCAATGACCTCGCCCACCGCAACAGCAAAGTACAGCACAATTGAAGCAAAACACGCCAGGAGCTATGCTGGGACTCCTTGCATGCAAAACGTCACTGATAACGTTCTATACCACTCATCCGCATATTGAAAAATCGCGAGATTGAGAATATATACAATAATTACCTGATATCTCATTGTATATCCTGTTGAATTGTTTTACTTTCGACCAGCCAGGGGCAACCTATACCTAATTACATTAGAAAAACCCCTTATGCAACGTTGACAACTTTTTCAAAATGCTTTGTTCCTCTTCTATGTTCTATGAAATAAGCCTCGTTTACGTTCGCACCAGCCTTTGCAGAAGAGTGGCGCATTTGAATTATGAACGTTATATTCTTCAGGGTGTAGCGTACAATGCTATCATATTAGGATGGAGAAGATGTGAACCTCTGGGTTAATAGGAAAACACCTTATTGCAGATGGGTAATACCTGTCAAAGGGACACTGCGAATTGTTTGACACCTCAATATACCTTTGAGTCTACGAAGCAGTAAATGGCTGTCAGCATTCCATCAATTTTTGAGGCGATCAGATCAACATGGACATCCAATCGAAGAAAAGTATCAAAATTCCATTTTTATCCCGCAAATTATTACGCTTCATTCGTAGCGTAAACTCGTAGGCTAATACAACAGTGCTTACTACATGCATATTGTAAACACTGTGCACGAATACATTAGAAACAAACACCAACATCTTTTGAATTGAATATCCTTGCAGGCGTATATTTCGCATTGGTCTAGACGATTGCTGTGATCAAATGTATGTTTGCCGGAGCGGAGAAATGTGCCATTTTGCATAGATGTACATGGCAGATAATTCTGGGACTATTGCGGAAACACATCTTCTCTGCATTCTCATTTATCTGTTAAAGAAGAGTTTGCATGCGGCCTACTACGTTCAAAATACCAACGTCGTGCCAGCAAATACACATTCAAATTGAATCATGTCGATCATGTGAAAACTCCGTCATCCCTTGAGAATGTGAGCGTTCTGCTTGTTATCATTTATAGGGAATGCCAAGAACCCGATTTAGTGCGAGAAATATGTCGGTGTGTATTCTTAGTGCTGTCATGTCTGTAGTCGATGATAAGAGAGAATTCTTCGGGAGACTTGAGCGAGTCTAATAATGGGGATACATGGTGTGAATAGCACCCTATATCCCGTAAAAAGCATTGGTGCTTACTTCCATGCAGAGACACAATGTTTTGTCGTCACCATCTAGATGGTAATTACCCAAATATAATAGACTAACCCAGGTGGATCAACCTAAAGGTATCTACCTTTCTTTCTGCTCACATCAAGTTATTATTGCAGAACCTAAAACTGTGACCGATGTTGCAGACCATATACACAATGGAAACTATTATTGGGCGAGCCCATCTCAATTTACCATACGGTTGCATTTATAAGCTCTCAATCATTATGATAGTCTGACAAAAACGTCCGGCGTAGCCCATATAGCAAACTGTTGTCGGTTCTAAGTGACAGTTGACATCGTTAACCGGTTCCAAGTCAGAGTACCGTTGGCCAATTGGAAACTAGTGAAACCTTTCCTGGTTGCCTAATGTCAACTAGAATTTACTCCATGTGTGCCAGTCTAGAGAGAGTGTGTTGCATTACACCCGATACGGTTACGTAATGAAGACACGGAAACTCACGGTGATATTTGATCAGGGTCTGATCACGTTGAAACATTTTATGTAACAGAGACGATTCAGTGACATAACATTTTACGTTGTTGTTGTGCAACCCTGTAGGTCACAGTACATGCATGTTTTGCAACACGTTACATAACTGTATCCTGTTTATTCGCATCAGTTTCGTAACAGTTTGAGTCAAATGTTTTGTGTATAAATACTAAGGCAGATACGTTACAGTCGCATTTCCAGATGTTATTCATGTCAACAATTCTTCTTCTTCTTCTTCTTCTT
>JAODTT010586377.1:0-11952 GCA_025400115.1 Pentamera pediparva
ACTTTCCTCACTGAATATTCAGATGGTGTCTATCATCGGGTCGACGTCATACAGATCTGTCGACCCGAGTTTAGCTTGAACCCTCCCCGTGATGATTGTACTGTGTTAGTGACGGAGTCCACAAACCTGAACGCCAAAAGGCTTAGTGGACATTGACCAAACTTTTTCAGGGAAGAATGCCCCACCACCCAACAACAGGTGACCTCTGACCTGACACCAAAACGAAAATGATCATGTACTCATCATGGGGAACATTCATACCGAGTACGAACTTCATCCACTCATGCCTGAACCTGTTATCATGTCCAGGAGCTAGGCATCACATACTTGCATACACACATATACACACATTTATTCAAATTCTATCAACTTTGACATAAAACAACCATTGGAATAACAGTATACTTATAATGGATTGGAATGAGAAGCACACAATACTGAGCATGAATGATATCTGCCATTCTTCTATACCATTCAGGCTTTCTGGACCTTTATAGGGTTCATGGTCCTATAATGGGGAACATAAATACCAGTTAAAACCAGTGACTTGTGAACATTTCAGCTCATTACTTGAAAATGACCACATGCATATGACTGCCAGGACCCATGCAATCCACTGAAACTCTACACTAGCTAGGGTGGGTGGGTGTTGAAAGTAAATGAAAAATCGCTGTGACCAGAAAGTGACGCTTCCTCTAACGCGCAACCATTAACAACGCAATTTTGAACGCTAAAAAACTTACACGTTTCCCGTGGACAGCAACCGGGCGAAATACTCCTCACAAATGTGCTGGATGCTGCTAGGAAACTCTGGAAAGCCGCTTCTAGACGCGGCCCTTCCGAAAGATAATACCCGCACCAGCTCCCCCCATGAACAGTATAATGCTAATAACAAAACCAGAACCACAAACCCTCTGCTCACCCTGATGGGGCTGGAAAAAACACCCAAAACAACCAGCCAAACTCCCAACTCCCACTGACTTTGCACACAAAAAACCCACAAAGTAGCACACATACAGGACACCGCGCGCATGCGCACTTGCCCAGCCATAAGCCCGTATAGCCTGCTGACGATAGTCAGAGACACACAGGCCCAAGCAAGGCGATGCCAAGACAAACCATCCAGCAGTCTGAGGAGGCCTACATTTTAAGAACATTTGTCCTTAAAATCTAGAAGTTATCCTACATGTGCGCACAACCAGACTGGAGAAACATGCTAACGAATGGTTAGGAAGAGATCAACTTGGATTTAGAAAAGGCTGTGGCACCAGGGAGGCGATTGGAGTTATGGGGGTACTAATTGAGCGCAGCATATAATTCATTCAAGATGTGCTTGTCGGTTTTGTGGACTTTGAGAAGGCATTCGATCGGGTGAACTGTTTAGTGTAGTTCAGTTTAGTTCAGTAAAAAGAGGTCAGGAAGGACACAATCCTTATGAACGACCCAAAACCACAACAACCTGAAAGCGAAAAAGAACCCAATGCCTGAAGGATTCGTCCACAGTTCTTGAAAAACAAATCAAGACCATTCTTGAACGCATTTGCACTCTTAGATAAAACAGCATATTCTGGAAGGCTATTCCACTCATTGATCACTCTCTGCGAGAAGATATAATTACGTATATCCAACCTGCAATGTTTGCCACGGAGCTTGACGCGGTGACCCGTATTGGCAGTAGCATCGGAAAACCCGAAGAAGTATTCGAAGGAAAGGTAATCTAGTCCATGGACAAATTCGAAACCTGAATCGAACCACCCCGAATTCGCCTCAGCTCAATTGAAGTTAGACTGAGACGCCTCAATCTTTTCTCGCAAGGTCAATCACTCAGACAACTAAATAATCTAGTGGCCTTCCTTTGAACGTTTTCAATCAACTGCTTATCTTTCGAGAAGTTGGTATTCCACACTCTGACAGAATACTCCAGGTGAGGTCTCACCAGTTGCTTAAACAGCCTGACAACAATATCTTTGTCAACGAAACTGAAGTGACGTTCGGTTCACCCGAGAATCCGATCCTTTCCTCGCAGCCTCGGCACACTGCTTGGAAGGTTCCCGAGACGAATCCAAAATGAACGCCGATATCTTTTCCTGAATTCACTTGATAAATAGTTCGGCCATTCAACAAGGAAGCGTAGCGATTGTCACAACCAACATGCATAACTTTGTACTTATCAGCATTGGAAAACATTTGTCAATCGGAATACCATTTGGAGAATATATCCAGGTCCCTTTGAACAGTTGCAACGTCATCATTCGAAACAACTTCCCGATACAACTCGGTATCGTCCGCAAATTTTCTAACTCTGTAGTGAAGAGAATCCTCAAGATCGGTAATATACGCCGAGAGAGTAATCGCCCAATGACCGATCCTTGGGGAACACCACTAGTGACCCTTTGGCGGGTAGACGAACGCCCAATAATGACAACCCGTGGTTCCCTAATATTAAGCCACTCACGAATCCACTCAAGGACATTGCCATCGATGCCAAAACTCTCCAATTTGAGCGAGGGACGCTTATGAGGCACCTTATCAAAAACTTTCTGGAAGTCTAGGAAAATGACATCAACAGCATTGCTGTTGTCAACTTCACAAAAACCATCTTTCATAAACAACAAGAGATCAGTCGAACATGAACGACTTTTCCTGAAACCATGCTGAGAATCCCGAATCGGACAATACTCATTTGAATAATTAACCATATGACCCCGAATGAATGATTCCATTACCTTACAGACAACACTAAGACGCACAGGCCTGCAATTACAAGGAAGATACCGAATTGCATTTCTTGAACATGAGAAAAACATTTGCTCTTCTCCAATTAAAACAAGTTATTAGAGATTCTGAAGAAGATTGGTTTAGACTGGAGGGACAGAGAGCTCATCGCCGAGTAGGAACAGACAGCCGTAGTAAGAACTACCATGGACAACACAAACCAGCTTTAATAGGTGGAGGAGTGAGAAAAGGATGTCTCATGTCTCCGGACCTATTTAACATCCACATGTACGCAGAAACAATGATAACTGACTCACTCATTTTGAGGACATTGGATGGAGTCGGTGCGTTTTTCAGATTACCAGGCAATGTTGGCAAGCAGGCCTCCGGCGTATGATGGAGAGTACCAACATAGTTGTCAACCAGTAAGGGATGAGAATTAACGAAATTCATGAAGATTGGAAGCTAACGAAGGAGAGTTCATATAGAGGGTTGGAGAGCTCTGCAGGCTGGGATAAACTACTGAGCTCAGGAAGAAACGGTGAATTGGGCACATCTTAAGACATGACGGACTACCGGAAGTTGTGCTTGAATGGCGAATGAACGGGAAGCGACCAAGAGGGGGGAAGAGTATAATGCTGATGTCTGATATCAGAGATAGCAGAAATCATTTTACTATGGAGAGGAATGGAGAAAAGCAGTTAACTGCGTTTGGTGAGAGACCTACCTTAAGGCAGATCACTATTAGAGATATATATTCATACATGAATATATATATATATATATATATTTACTGAAGGTTATTTGTCTTGCAAGTTGCAGCTACGAAATAAACACAATTATGGATAAATTGAATATACCACTAGATTGTTAGCGACAAACAACTTTTACGTGTGTAGCTACTTTATTTTCCCACAGCAGGACGCCAGTCTTTTGGATGTTACTGAAAGCCAATGGAATCCACAAGATCCAGGAGATTCAATTAAACCAGGTGAATATGCTCATGGCAAAGCCACATTTATACCGTTGGTTTTCCTAACAACAATCTCATGATAATGATGACGATGGTGTCATAGTGATAATTAGAATCAAAGTGTCGGACACGAGAGAATGAAGAAACTGCACAGGTGTCTCTGTAAACTCGGCTGTCACGAGTCACACAGAGCACCCAGAAAACAGTTATTAAGTAGGTATTAGGTAGTCAGTGGTGAAATCTTGATATTGGGACCGTCTGGCAAGCTGCTGGATTTGCAACAGATTCAGTAATGAGAAATCAAACATTTCTTAAGTGAGTCGTGGTTACCATTAGGTGCTGCTCTTGATTGATTTGTGTACAATATCACACATTATTTTGTGGCTGAGCTACTGATATTACGGTGGTACTTGGACGACTCGCGAAATGACGGCTTAACTTGTCAATTATCTCAACATCACGAAAAAACTGGCAGTTTTCCCTCACTCACAAATTCATCATAACTCGTCATCTCGACAAAAATTTCGAATTACCGAGCTGACGAATTATTTCAAAGTCGACAACACGGTAAGTTCTTATTTTTACTGACTTACAAAAATTCAAAAGTTGTCGAGTTGACGACTATCATTCTTAACGACTTAACAATTTCCTGAAACTCTTTAGGGTACGGGGTACGGAGACGTAGACGTGACATGTGTATGCAAGGGAAAGTGTAATTTTCCTGAGATCACCAGCTGAACAACAATACCACAACGATGTTGTGTGATTCCTTGCCTTTCATTTTGAAAGGGTTTGTTGTTCGCTTGATTGATGTTTAACAACATTTCAGATGCCTGCACCCTGAAAACACGCTGGGTAATTTATAGATGTTCCTATCAGCTTGGTGTGTTCCATCTTTTTTGACCATATCAATTAACCCCCACTGACAAGTTTTCAACCTTACCATTTACAATAGCCACATTTCACCTGAGATAACTCTACTTAGCATCTGTTCCATTGTTTATATGCTGGGTCATATATTCTCTTCCTACACACTGGCATGTCTGCATAGGTTCCTCTCACTTCATCAAACAATGTAAAAATGCAATGTACGAGTAAACAGTTATATGTCAGACACTTTGCAAGAACAAAGTGATGTTGATATTCTTTGGAGACAATGGAGCAATCACTACGCAGCGTTGCGTTCTTGTTCGTACTTTTGAAACGTTGCTGTATTTTGACAATTTCATAATACTGTTCTCGGCAAGTCATTCTCCTGAATTTGGTCAAATTGACAGGTTGTCGATCTCGGAAAAATGACATATCTATCCAAAAACATGTTCTTTCTGCGCTTCCGTACCCTTGAGAGCTATAATAAGTCAATCTGATAAATTTACTGTGTTGTCGCAGTTATAATTAGTTTGTTAGTCATCATCTCGCGTGTCGTCTCAGTACCACCGTAGATAACAATAAATAGTTAGAATTGTTAACTCTCATACGCGCTGGTTCACGTTGATTTTACGGTCGTATGATGTGAAAAGTTAAACTTCAAATTGCATTCAGGTAGTTCTATACTGGCCAGTCTGGTGGTTATGGAGAATCATTTGCGGGTTATCTAAATCTGCCGTCTTCCATTCGTCAAATGCACGATGTGCGCTGTCTTTTAGGATGTGGTAGTCAAAGCATTTGCATCGTTCTGGGCTGTTTTAGATTCACAGTGAGCAATAACATTGAATACTTAATACTAGGGATATAAATAATACAGTGTATATACAATGTGAAAATTGTTCGCCTCTTGGATAACTCTCCCGTAGTATGGGACAGTGTATAATATTAATAATAATAATAATAATAATAATAATAATAATAACACCAATGACAACACCGATAATAATGATAATATATCTGGCATATAAGGACGTCCAACTAAATAATCAACTCTTGTTTTCTATCTGCGTGGTTTCTAAGATGGCGACTAGGACCTGTAGGTTATCAAGACGAGCTAAGTGGGAATGTTATTTCTATTCTATTCGAAGACGGCTACTACACTAACTTGCGTGGCGAAGCTGTTATTACCAGTGAGGGAGGGACGTTGGAGATTCCAAATACCGGTGTCAAACTGGAAATTCCGAGAGATGCCGTAGTCGAGCAGTTCACTTTCAAGATGAGAATCATCGATTCAACCTCGGCTGGTCCACGTCCCAGGACATTCTCCAGTGGCTCAACAACTATTGTGGAACTCATTTCGGAAGGTTTCAGGGAGTTTCGCAAACCAGCTCAACTCAGCTTACCGCACTGTTTGTACCTCAAGGAAGAATTTGATCAAGGAGCAAACAGTGTGAGAGTCTACGAAAGTCATCATGAAGTTGGTTGGTATCTTATTATCAGTTTGTTGTACATGACCGACTTGAGCTTCTCTGATATCGAGCTCCATCGATCTATCCTCACCAGAGGCAAACAAAACATATGCGGCGAGCAGGTGTGTGTATGTGTCGGTGTGCGGGTGTTCGTGTGTGTATGTGTATGGCACGTTTTGTGAGCCGATAATTGGGGAACCCAAAGTACCATAGGTTCGTGTTAGGCATGTGCGTTGCAAATATGTAAAGTGAGAACCCTATTGTTTTTAACGTCTAGAGTCAACAGTTCCGTTCATATTAGTCAGTCTTAGTTAGTCATGGAGAGGACGAACACTATTGTTCGGGTGTCAATGTAGGGTCATATGAGATTAGGAGAGGTCAGAAACTGAATAGCTTGTGGGCAGGATATCTGGAGAGAATGATAATTTTTGGAATTATTTTGGGAATGACAGTCGCAAATAAATGTGGAGGATGCAGGCATCGACTAGGTTCAAATTAGGCACATGCTTTGCGAACACAGAGAGGAAGTACCTCATTGTTATTTGTACCATGTGGAAGTTGTTTTTACACATGAGACAAGCGATCACTTCAGATTGTTTTGTTCTTGTTTTCCTTTGTATTGTCCAGCAGTGTTACTTGTTGTCACTGTTTTTCTCAATGATTGATAGGACAGAGGCACCGTAGTTCTCAAATTTATTTCAATCACCCGATACCCTTCAGGCCTCTCTCATTGCTCTCGTTGATGGGTAAGGAGGAGGATACTCATCATGACCATTCTAAAATGCATTAGTCCAGTTGAGATCAAATATCGTATTAGATTTTCCCTACTTTCATCGGCGTTAGTACAAAGTGACCGCTGAAATGAGTTTTTTATCAGCCCTGGGTCCGTCATACAAATATTTTGTAAACATGAAAAAATGAACCTACTGCCGTTGTATGCTTGATGCTTCCCGTGGGACCAGAAAAAAGTCAGTCGGCTCTATTAGTTGACCCAGTTGGAATGGATGGTTTGGAATGGAACTCCTAACTCCTCATCCCGTACTCCCCCGTAGTGTTTTAGTTGTTAATACAATGAATTGACAGTATATGAGCAGATCAAGCCCGTACCCTCATCCCCATCCTGTCTTTCCGGTACTTTCTTGATCATTGCTTCTCTGAACTTCGAGATGATGGTTCTCCTGTGCATTGAGTTACTCGCGCTACTCGTTCCCCTCCATCATGTGACCATCTTGTTGCGTCTCCCACGTCATTGCACCAGAACATATGTTTTTTTCTCGACAATTAATGATTTCCAGCTTTTCAGATGTAGAAACAACAAGGCAGATCTTTTTTTCTTTTCTATAATTCTCTTGTACGTGGGGTTGCTCACATCGCAAGGTAATTATCGGTTCACCCCTCTCCATGTCATTTTGTTTGAGAAAAAAAAATCTGACGAACGATTACTATATAACGTAAATGAACCCTATTATTAGATTAGGAACACATTACGCCAGTATTCATTTAGTAACAGCGTGTTCTGGTCAGATTACTGCTAAAATATTCCTGTTGTCCTTTCCAAATCAAATTATTCTTAATTATATTCAGGTACGAAGCCGATGTGGAGGGAGAATCGAGACATTGAGTATGAGCTGAACAGATCCGCCTGCACGTTATTTCTTAGGAATTTCTCCTGGAAGAGATACGAAGTAGACGATAAACAAATTGTGGCCAAAAACGTCATCGTATACGCAGCAAAGTTGTCGCCGGACCCCCCCAACCCGGGGTCAATGCTCATTGATGTTGGATACTACTCTAGCAACTCGGGTGGCTCATCTGAGGTGGGAATATCAGTTCACTATAGCATATTTTTCATATGAATACGTCGGCTCCCTTCTATTTGCTCGATCATTTTCAAGACATTCGAGTTTTGTCTAAAAATTATGGTTCGAGTTTAGGAATGTTAGTCTGGGTTTGTCACCCTTGTTACTGAGGAGGCCAATGTCCCCCATACTCTGGCGTTGAATACGTCAGCGGTTTGGGGAAGCGGGGTTGCCTAATTCGCATGATTTTTATAAGTCTATTGTAATATTCCAAAATCGGAGTAGATAAGTGGGTAAAATGTGTCATGTCAGTTCACACAAGGTTCCTATCATAGATGGAGTTTTCGGTTCTTGAGAAATACAGTACACATCGCTATTTATTGTTTGTGTTTTGTCACATATTATGGGGTTATGAAATCCAGTTGGAAACAGTTGGAAGGTTCCAGCTGCGAGCTCAATGTATGTTTTCTCGCTATTCTACGTGGTGACGTCCTAGTAGATTACGTTTGTGTGGGTAAACTCACAAAAACAAATGGATTATAAGGACATTCATATCACTGATACAAGATTAAGTTGGCAATCCTGTGGACATATTTGAATTCGCTGTCAGTGGCAGTTCAATTTTAGGCGGAAATACCACCTGAATGAATGTAGAAGGGTGAGCAATGTGACCTATGTTATCCTACTTCCTAATGAGTTCAGGCTGCAACCGAGAATTCTGACGAGTCTAGTAATCCGATCAGTTTATTCAAATTTGTACTTTTAACATGAGCTAGGCCTAGCCTAGGCCTGTGCTATCCTAATCTAATTGAACACTGTAGTCCAGCCTATAAGCCTATTGCCCTGCTTGATTTAACAATTTTGTGTGAGGGTTAGGAAGTATTAGGAGTTACTAGGTGGGGTGTACCGTGAGTAGGACAAGGAGTTGGAAGTGGTTCAGGCCTATGCCTAAGTTTTAGAGGATAGGGTTCCTTCAAGGAGTAGGGTTCATAATCACATGTGAACAGGATCAATATTAGCACTGATTTGTGGCGTTTATGGGAAGCCATATGGACTAAAAGTTATTGACCTTGGGGTAAAATTATGAAATGTAGGGTCATTTCAAAAGAATCGTTTGAAATGGATGCCCGGACACCCAGTCATGAGTTAGCCCAGGGATGCTAGGCCTTCCGCTCACCTCTCCTGGCCCCCATCCTGGCATCCGTGCAGCCACCTAGGAAGGGTTGACGAACCAGTGATCGTGGGGCGCCAACATGGCCCGGACATCCGAGCAGCCTCCCAAAATTAGCTCATTTACTTGATTGCTTGTGATGACCATATAGCGCCCTATATAGCGCCCTCTATTACCTTCCAGTATTATTCTTCCAACATCCGCGCAGCCGCCTATAAATCGTTGAGGAACTTGCATAGGATCTACTGGGCATCCAGGCCGGCCGTGCAGCCACCAAAGAGGTGTTGGCAAACTAGCGAAGCAGCCAACTCGGCATGCAGGCGTCCACGCAGCCACCCAAAATTGGCTCATTGACTATCCATTCTAGCACCCTCTATTACATTTCCAGACTTCGTCACCGGGCATCTGTACAGCCGCCCACGAAACGTCGACTCCTGTGCATCCGCGCTGACACCTAAAACATGCTAACACTATATCGACTAAACAAGCCCCCCGACATTTCGCAGCATGCATCGAAACATTCCAACAGTGCACCGCATCATTCAACATGCTATCGACTGCAAGTTTAGGGTTAGCTAGAAGAGGGTGTATTACGATGATGTATATAGGCACGGTGAATTTGAGCCGATATATGAATGCAATAGGTATCATATTGGTATTAAGTATATCAGGCTATATGCCATTGTAGAAACTAAACTTTCTCCTATTTTCTACTTCATAGTGCTTACAATCATATTTTGCAGCATCAGACTAGCACCTGAGGGTTTTGATTCAAGCTCAATCATTCCATACGTTCAAGAGTGGAACCTTCCTATTATGTGTGTGAATAGGCCGGAAAACAATCCAGTGCCTCACGACTACAAGTCAGGCTGTGGGCGCGAGGCATAGTTATTCCAGATTGCTAAAATAGTAGTAGGCCTATGTTAGGGTTAACCAATACTTTTCAGAGGCAAGACTGTCTCATGGCATAATGTAGGAGTAGTTAAATCAGGGTTGGTAGTGTTTCTCAAATCATTATTCAAATCGGTTATTTGAATCAAATGAATCGATTTATATCGCGATTTTATTCAATCTGATTTAAATCAACCAAACCTGATTTCATTGGTTTTATATTTGAGTGTGGCAAACCTCACAATCAACACCTGACTGCATGACGGGTAATATCCAGCAGGATTAGACTACTTGACAAACAATACCTGACAAGACCATACATGTTCTGTTAATACCTGAGTGCCAGTCAAGACCTGCCCATAAATTAACTGACATTAATTACCTGACAAACAATACCTGACAAGACCAGATGATTATGTCCCGTTAATACTTTACTGCCTGACAATACCTGACCGCCGATTACCTATCAGGAACTACATGTTAAAATAAGCTGTCAGGTTTTGACTGGAATTTTCTGCTGAGACTGGAGTGTCCAGGGGCCAAGTTGTTAAAGGCCAGTGAACGTTTGGAACATGGCTTTGGAGAGAATGATTCCTTCTGATTTGTATATTAGGGAAATACAACCCTCAAACTGACTTTCAGTTGATAAGACGGAGCAAATGAGGCCGACCTATTATTACGCAATGTCTTCGTGACGTCACGGGGGACGACCTGCTCAATACAAATGCTGCATGGGTTTCATTCATTCTATGGCCAGCCCGGTCCCATACACTGTCGGAGCGCTCGTGTTTCCGGATTGTGAAGAAAAATCACGCAATGCCGGGCTCCTGTCAATGTAGCCGAGAATGTGACACTTGTGTTTTCGTGCTAATATTTCCGCAACCCCCTGGTATGGGGCAGGGGTGGAATCACAATTGTCAAGTGTATCATAAGCACTCTCTGCATAGCTATATACTGAGCGTGTCGATATATCAAGCATGAAGGCTCACCACGTACGGATGAACAAGGCGCACTACCAACTGCGTCGTGATCCCTTGCCCTTGCTCTGTGACACGCTTGTATGTAAAAGAGAGTGATTGCAATGTGTGAGACATGAGCCCTTGCATTCCACTATTATAGCTATTTTAGGTTAATTCCAGTGCTGCGACTATTCAGTGTTTCAATTCCGTGGAAATGAAATTGTGCGGGTGTCTATAAAAAAATCAGTAAGAGCTAAGATCCACACGTCTTCTTGGCCCCCGATCTACCGCATTATACACACTGCCTGCCTCTATTTAGCCTACTAGTCCCATGTCTGGCAAATTTCTCTTTGAAAGTAAGACCCTGTCAATTATTAGTACTATACCATATTATGCACTTATCCTTGCCAAAGGTTTCTGGGGGAAACTTCACTTATTTGACTTTCTATCAGAATAAGCCTAATGATGTGACAAATCATTGTTTTCGTCTGAACGAATGAATTCCACAAAATCGATTTTCCATGTCTGGTTGGGAATTATAGAGAAAACATGCCTCATATTAAATCAAATATCATTCCAGAGTATGACAACCATCCCTCATGAACTACTTCTGAACTGCAAACAATGATCACATTCCTGAGGGCCTCAGGCCTACTGCAGCTCACTTGGAGAGTGGCGATCTGCCTGCCTTGGGTGAATAATCCCAGGAATTGGTCTACTTATCTCAGATGACAAACCTGCCAGATGACCTACTTATTTACTATTCCTGCCCCTCCCCCCATCCAGGAGCGAAGTGGGAGAATGTGAGGTGCTGATATGTGGAATAAGTGAGAGGAAGCGAGGAACTCAAAGAAAATTGCATCAAATTATATTAGAAAAGTCAGGTCTTGGTCAACTAGGTGCATGTGAGGGTGTGGACCCCCCCACCCGATTTGTGTACCTATTCCTGTATACTGATAGTATTATAGTAGGCTGCACGAATTCCTGCATTTGATTAAAGAGGTTGGTGTTCTATATTCACAGATCAGTGACGTTTTTGGGGGGCCGCCCCCCCCGGCCGGGGGTGCGGCTAGGGGGGTGTTAGAATAGAGAACACCCGGCCCCCCCC
>JAODTT010587488.1:0-11946 GCA_025400115.1 Pentamera pediparva
AAGATGGCCCCATTTGATTGTTACATCAGAAGTTCTGATTCAGAACCCCTCTATTGTTCCACCAATTTTGCCTATATTAAATTTGAACAGTATATCACCTCTTCCATCATGTCTGTGCCATTTCAATATACTGCCCTCATTTGCATTGCTATTACTGGAGTAATCAACCCATCGATTAATATGGTGAATATAGATCAATGACTCGCGAGTTTGTTCGTTCAAGGGCTTTCTCGGTGTCACGACTAATCGGTTCAAGTATCCCTTCCTCCGTTGCGTTCATGTTGGAGAACTTCACTGTGGTCCAGCTATCATTCACTCACGTATACACTTTACGGAGGTTCGTGCGGCCAGGTTGATTGCAGCTAGTTGGATCAATGCCACATTGCCACAAACCAAACTTGATGAGTGAATAAGTGGGAGTACGGATGGATCATGCACTTAAGGCTAAAGTTTCGTTTAACCATCATCATTTCCAATTTTTGATTCCGGGTCTTCGGAACATATTGACCCACAAATTTTCCGATACTTGTCAGTACACATTTTTTGGGGGACCTGATTGACTTCAATTGAAATAGGTGTTTCATGTGTGTCCGTCCCACATGTACTTTCAGGGTTTATTTTCATTAATATTTTGTAGATTTATTCATACAATGAATTATTAGGTCTGGTCCAAACTCATCTGAGGTCAACTGAGGTCAAGCCTTGTGAACAAAATAACTGTTGGACACAAAAGTGCAGGGAGTTTACACTAAGTTGGTTGTTCATCAATTGTCTCTGTCAGTCTTGTTGATGAGATATTTGCCCTTTGGTGCAGCCCATCCGATGGATTGTTCCACAGGGTGACTATTATCGTAGTATAATTATGCATCTATGCTGGATTATGGTAAGAGAACATCTGATATGCTGTGTATGTTATACGAGGCAGGCGTTCCACAGTCCTATATCTGTATAAACATCCTCATGAAATGTTCTAATGTGCCAAGGTGGGAACACTCGCCATATTTTTTTAACATTTTTGAGTAGCGTAAACTCCCACAGTCGTCTGCTGGCCAAAGTTCCAACATTGTGGTCGCCTGTTCGATTTGACGTCTTCACCATATTAGGGGAAAACTGAAATCATTGCTTTCACCCAAGATTCCGTCCATTTGAAGCTAAATCTGGCATGGAGGAGCTCGGAACCCAAATAACTTTTTATTGTATGCAATAATATATACAAGGCACTCAGAACCCCTAGTAGAATACAGTTGAGGTATTCCCTGTCTATAATAAGATGTGATTGCAAGAGAGTCACTGCTCCATCATGAAACAGGATACTCCGTATGTGGTTGTCCAATAGTCGGTGCAGTGTTACACTGCTGTTTGTATATATATGTCATACAATATCGCCCATTTATAGTCATCTTTGGTGAACCGAATCTGCCTGAAAGATGGTAGGAGAATGTCAAAGGGGGCCCCAATCAATTCCAGAGCTGCCATACATTATGTAGCTTTCCCTTTCATTGTGATTAGTTCAGGATCATCAATCACTACTCATAAACAGGATCACCCACCTCCGAGCCTGGTCGGACCCCAACATGAATTTGACGGCCTTGATCGGTCGCAAGAAGTTAAACGCTGGCCCCGAATCAGTTTAATAACTGTTTCATCCAATACACCATCCAGTTTGGTATTATTTGTTCTGGCATTTGATCAATCAGTGATGCAGTTGCGTTCTGCCTCGAGAGTGCGTCGGTGGCTTGTGATAGCATCAACAGCGCCGGACGTGGCACGGTTGGCTGCCTGCCTGATAATTGAATTGATGAGTGAGTTGTCGTGTGTATCCAGTAGTGATTTATCTCCCCATCAGGAGTCTTTATTATATAGGCCAAAATGATCGATATGGCCACTCGGTATCAAATGGATAGGGCATCAACAAAAAGCAACTTTTTCGGCAATTGGATAGGAATATGAAGTGGTCCCAGCCTGGTTTGAGCAGAAGTAGGAAACTGCCTCTTCCTCTCTCCTCTGAATATCATTGCGGGCAGAAATCTGAGCAAATATTGAGGCCACGTATAATTATTTTTATCATCACATCGGCAAACTGGCGAGATTTTTGGCAACCCCTGTTGAAATACAGCTTATTTCAGCCTAATCCTGTTGTGCTGGGAGATCTTGCAGTGAGTGCTCGTCAGATTACCTATAGTATTCAAGCTGTCTTCAATCCATAGCTTCGTCAACTGATTTAATTGTCAATTGCTACGCTACGCTGAGCCGAAGCACAGTATTATCTGGCCAGCCTATTGGTGCTATCCTTTTATCTTCTGAAGGTAACATGAAAACATGCAGTTGTATTGGTATGTTTCTGAACATTATTTCATCCTACACTCTGGCAATCCAGCTATATGTTACAGCATGCCAATGTGTAGGTTGTATTGCACCAGTTCCCAATTATCACCTGGGTAGGACGAAGCAATGGAGATAAAGTGTCTTGCTTGTGGAAACATCGCAAAGAGGTTCGGTCTTCAACGTCCTTGAATTCCCAGCTCTGCCGGCTGAGCTGGTACAGGAGGTACAGAATTCGAGGCCTAAGACCCCGTGTGAAGATAAGCTCATCTCTGAATATTTTTCATCATTTCGCAGGTATTGAAACAACAATGTCTGTGTGAGATGGGGTGGTTGTCACTCCTAGCGAGAAGGCGTACGAGATCCCAACAGAACCAAAGGAAGGGGAGAAGGCAGAAGAGGGCAAGAAGACTGCACCTGTTAAAAAAAATGGAGCAACAACAGGCAGTGTAAGTGTCACAAGTGGAGGAATTACCCCAGCTTCGGGGGATCACCCCAGCTGTGGTGGGAATCCCCAGCATGACACCACATGATACATGCGAGTAAAAGAAACTTTTTCAGCCCTACATAACAGAATACCATATAAACTCCGAAAACTACCCTGTTACTTATTAGAGATTATTTTACTACCCTTTCTAACTCTAATTTGTGGAGCGTGGTGGCCTTATTGGCTAAGGCGTCGAATTATTAATCCAGAGAGTATGGGTTCGGGTCCAAGTTGCAACCTTTGACGGCCTTGTATGGGTTCGATATCCCTGTACAGCAAGTCAACCATAAAAAAGTCAACAGATAAATCACAAAGATTCTTAATCTGAACCTACTGACGCATATGAGCATGAAGTGCCACTGACCCATGCATGTCAATATTACCCTTTCCGCCTCGCATTGCATAGACAAGCGCGTGACCCATTTATATATGCTGTGCACGAACAGGCTGCAAACACAGTAGGGACGACTGTGCATTGCCCATACCCCATTTTTCGGGCAGTGAGGACAGTACTCAAGTGTACTGGTGAAACCTGGGCTATCGAGGTTCGATAATCTCTGGAAATTAGGGAGGAACGGTGTGTGCATGGTTCAGGGATCTGCGATGTATTGATGATCCTAGTATAGATGAGTTGAAGGATATAGGCCTAAGCTTGATGGATATAGTGATTGTGTGCAAAACATAAGATTGAGCTGGTTTGGATACCTGTGGAGGATGGATCAGGATAAGTGGGTTAGTAAGTGCACATACTCAGAGATCGCAGATGTCGCGGGATGCAAAAGAAAGATAGGGATAAGATTGTCCAGACATATTTGAGTGGAGAGGGATACTCAATGTGATCCTTGATGTGTATACCTCCAAGTTACAACCTCCAACCCTTGTTTACATCGATATCTGATGAATGTTTGAATAATTAGGTACCATCAGATGCATTCTGGTGCAATATGTATCATCATTCAGAGGTAATTTGAGATTTGAGAGAAAAAGCTGAAAAATATGATGCATTGCGAAAATAGGTTGGGCGGTGGGGGTCTAGATCATGCCCTGTTATGCAAACTGTATTCTGCACAGTTTGATTGCTGCAGTCATTGAACCAAATGTGGATACTGTGGATATTACGATAACACTTTCCCAGGTGAGCTACATTGCTGGTGTTGTGTGCAATCATGCAGAAGCAACGAATCAAAATAGACAATCAAACTCTGAAGACCACAATGGGCCCAGACCGTAGTGTGAATGCTCACAGATCAATAGTGCCTGTATTTCTGGACCTCTTATCCACAGTTCCAGGCTCTGATATGTTTTGTAACGGGTAGTGTATTTATAATATCTTATTTGCCATATCACTGAAGTTTCATCGGAAGGGTTGTTTTAAGTGTGACTCATGGAAGCTACCCAAAGTAATTGCAACTGATGGATGATAATGTGAGGCAAATTACATTGAAAGAGAAGACCTTGATCCAATGTAAAGGTTTTGATCAACTTATTGACACAAATTGTTTGATCTAATCACAATAAAAAGCAATGCAGAACGTAATGTGTATTAGAGTGGTTCCCCATAACAATCAATAAGAAACAAATTGGTGTTTGGTGTACCTTCAGTACAAAACAATAAACAAGGTGCAGTAACCTACTCATATTACCAAATCCACAGCTGCCTTATTAGAAGAATATTCTCTGTCAATATAGCCTGTTACAGCAGTTCACTGTGAGAGATTAACCTGTGAATAATACAAGCTGTCAATGAGCCCTCAGGAAGAATGAGAAAGGTCAGTTAAAAGAATAGGTTCCCCATCTCCTCATGCATCCTGTTTTGGAAGACTGTGTAAACTGTCACAGGGATGAAAGTCATGAAAAAGACCTCATTTGCAGTGTTATTTTTTACGTGACTATATGCTGATAAATATGAGTTGTTTGAAAAACAATGGCTCAGCCCATCCTCTTCTTTTGAAACCGAGATGGGGGATTGTGTTCTGTATTTTATTTTACTTGGGCTAACTTGAGCATTGCATGGACTAATTGTAGTTGTGGGTAATCATTGAATTTCATTGGACTCTCTGAGCTTCCTGCTTCAGTGATGGTATCATCTGCAGTTTAAGCCTGGTACTCCACAGAGCCAGCATCATAGAGCTACTTCGAAGATTTACAGTTGCATTCAGTACAATCAAACTGTTTCATCCCAGTGCTCAGTAGATGTAATGGCTCTGGTCAGAACATTGGTGATTGTTCAGTTGTTATGAGGGAAGCTGCATTCATGTCTCATTGATACGCACATCTTCACAACAAGTTGTGGTTATAAATCATATGCACCCTTTGGGAGAAATATTTTGCGAAGAATGTGGAATCTCAAATTTAACTTAGTGCCTTCTGTGTCCTCACCTGGAGATTATCATTAACAACTGGAACACTAAATCGGGAGTGTTAGATTGGTGTGTTCAATGCCATCTGTGTGTTAAAGTGCCTAGCTTTCACATCAGAGGTCGTGCCATAGATGCATTGCCTAATTTTGTGCCTTGTGATGATAACAAAATGCCGCTTCAAGTTTTGCACCCTTGCCGGGTTTAGGCGAGTTCTTTAAAATGTATAGGCAATATGTTTACTCTAATCATGGCAAACATCACAACCCTCCGATACGCTCTTCAGAACTGGTGGTCACTCGCTCTTTGAAGGGAACCTTTGTTCATATCCAAGTATAGATGGATTATTTGCGACACTCACGTAACTTTCTATTTTGATCCTTTTACGCCTTATGTTGATTCTCAATTTGTGAATGATTTTTGTATGGTCTCTAATCATTCGTCTGAAATAATAAAATGTTTGCACTCACAACATTATTTTTTGCTTATTTTTTCATACTCACTTAGTGGGATGGCCGTATTGACTGGAAGTTCCTTATGTTTCCAGTGAAGTGTGAAGGTCATTTAAGGTGATCAAAGGGGGGACTGTTGATCTCCATAGGAAACGGAGTAGAAAAGGCAATTTCTAAAGTAACGAACCAAAAGGTTGGAAATTAAGTGAGAAAACGAACTCCCTTCATGGAACCTCTGCAAGGATGCAGTATCTGGCTGTGTTTCATGTAATTAACATGCACAACTTGGTCTTTGGTTCTCCCCGTCACATTTCCAGACGAATAGTGATTCCGGTCACTTAGAACAACCAGCCCAATATCGACAGAATTATGTAGAAGAAACAACAATACTCCACATCTTGACATTAACATGTTCTCTTATTCTTTGTGATGACTAGAACTCTGTGAAAAAGTTATCCGAAACTGAGAGGCTGTGTTATTCCTAATTTTAACGTGGGTTGTTCACAATGGGCTCTGGTAGTCATTCGTTCCAACTTCCAGTAGTCATTCGTTTCGAGCAACATACACATTTATGAAATAGACATTGCCTCGCGGCAAACCACTATGTATTTCTCCACACCTGAGCAAACATTGGCCAACGATGTCAATGGAAGTTCAGGAATGCTTTTTGTTTTTAAGTCGGATCAAAGGTCGACAGAAGTCTGAGTCTACTAACCTGGTAACAAATTTAGATATGGCCATCTTTTGTTTTGGCGTGCAATGTCACAATCTGCATATATTTTTTATTGTCTTGTCGAAAATGCTTCTCAGTTCAGTGGACAATTTTTGAAGTTTTGAGGCAATGTGGTGCTGTGGCATAGAATCACCCTTAGGGATGACACAGCCACAGTTGTTTCTACATAAACAAGAAGGTCCTCGAACCGCCAGTCTCGCCTGTTCCGCCGTCAGTTTTTTGCAGGATTCATTTATTTCAACAATCTTGATCTGACCGGTCGGATATGTAGGGATTTTCCTGGCTGGTGAGCAGATAATACGATCTAAGAGGTTGTGGGTTGCCAGTATTTACGTGACTTATGTGCATATAAAAGCAGGGATATGGTGAAATTCAGTCACATTCATGGACCTTGAAAGCATAAAAAGGCTATTGGCTATTGGTCGTATCTTCCCCGCATGATATCATAAGGACATCACGTAATAATAGGTCTTGTCCTATTGTTTCTGTCTCATTGACGGAAAGTCAGTTTGGGGTTAGATTCTCCTAATGTACTAATCAGAAGGAGTCAGGAACTTCAAGGTCATGTTTCACACTTTCATTAGCCTTTAAATGACTAATACTGTCCTCTAACATATAATATGTCTGCTGTATATCGATGTCAAACAGGTCCATTCCATGTCACGTGAGTCACAGCATTTTGAGAAGTTCCAGTGTAGAGGTCCTCCAGTTTCGAACATGGGATAGTTTTCGCTCCAAAGTTGTTCGGTCTGAAAGTATCGGAGCACACAAGTTTCCTGACGCCCCTGTAACACAATAACATTGACGTGCTTGGAAAGACAGTGCCCTTACTTTTTTGTCACATGTGTCATTCAGATTGCAGAAGTGGAACTGCTCGAAGGTAAATGTGAAAATTATGTGGGGTTATATAATTATGTATTGGAATTTCCATTGGTATTCCTGCTGATTTTTTAGAGGGAATGTTAGGCCTTAGTAAACAGGTCAGGTAAACTTGTTGAGGTCTTTTGATAGATTGTTGCAAAGAGTAGATTATCGTCACGCAAGTAACTCACAAACAACTTATTTTAATGCTCAAAATTATACATTGTCCAATTTCTAAAATCTTTCAAATATTAGTGCTAATCCTATGTGCTAACTTTTGTAGATGAAACTGTGAAACCAGCAATATAGTCTGATTTGGGACTGCCGGCTGGGACCACTTATCAGGAAATGGCCCAACGAAACTTTCCAACTGTAGAGCCAAATCCATAGCTCGTCGTCCTTTTTATTTGACCATTGTTCTTCTCTGGGTGCAGCTATGTGAGTAAGCTGCTTATTTCCTTCAGCTCTCCAAACTTTGTGATTTGACACATGTTTGACAGGCATGTTTATCAACCTCGCACAGATTTGTCCTTCAAGGACGCACCTCAGAAGATCCTGGAATCATGCCCGATATAGAAATAACCTCTAGAACAATTGTCATATGGTGTTCCTGGAAGCAATGATTCTGTGTGACTATATTTTGGAGCAGTTCAGGCAGTTCAATGTTTTAGGCAGTTTAATGTGGCCTTAACCACATAGTCCAGCATCACACATTGGAAAGTTCATGTACATTCCTCCACTGCTCCTTAATAGTAGCTAGAGGAAATAGATGATAGTGCTGCGGTCTTGAATGACCTCAAGTACACGGTCATGTGGGAATCCAGTGAATGAATTGGAAACACTGGTGGAAATTACACGGTGGAAATGAACATTTCCATGTGTAGTGCAGTGGCCTCGACCTTGATTGAGTTACAATGGACTGGTGAGATCGGCATTTATATTTCTATGCCCATGATCTTTCGTTTCATTAAATTGGTGCATTGTTGTGCTGGCTTCTTTCCTGTTATACACTGAACGAGATATCACTCCCTTCAAATATCACAAGAAAACTTGGGTGCCTCTTGTCTTACAAAAAAGGCATGTCTGTCTCGAAAATGAAACTTCTTCTTCCCCCCTGAGTATTGCCATTGAGCAATCTCCTATCACCATATATGATATCGCGCTGTCTGCCAGCTCAGGTAGGATGCCTCACAATGCATACATCTGGTTAACAGAGAATGTTGAGACTGTCGGTTGGAGTTCAACCCTACCCAATTACATTTGAAAACATTATAATAATTCATTTCTCAATATTCTATGAATTTTTTATGATTCCCTGTCATCACCTCTCCCCTCGAGTGATGCTTCATAGCAAGTCCTGTGTTGTTTTTTCTCACGCCCTTTAGATACAGCTGAATGAGTTTTCCATCAATTCTTTATGAAAGTAGATCTGAAACAGCAGTTGAATGACCTTTGAATGCGTCTTTATTACTATCAGTGATCAGAACATTCCCTGAAACAATGCCTTTTCTACCTCCTTTTTACTGATGCTCATACCAGCACAAGATTTGCTCCGGCTGAGAGACATGTGGAGAGTTTGTCAACCAGAAAGTCAAAGAATGGTTTGCTGGTGGGATATTTGGGGAAGAAATATAAAGGGTGGAGCCGTCGCTCGCGAAAGAAAATGTTTCGATTTCATTCCACTCAGAAATTGTTTTTCTGCTGATTTCTCATGATGCCTCAATCAGATGTATCTTTTGTCAAAATGTGCTTGCCTGTGTGGGCAGAGTTTTCCCCCTGAACTCCTGCCTCTTGATCAACCGTTGTATATTCCCCGCATTTGATCATCAATATTTTCCGTTGTCCGAAAAAGTTGTTCCCACTATAAAAAAGACTAGGTAGTGGATGTTTATATTTTTGTCATGGAGAAATCATGGACTGTTTTATCCTTGAAGTGGGAACCCTGTTTCTCTAACATGCGAAGTTGGTCCTGTGTTGTGCATACTCCGGGAAGAAGATCATATTAGCACCGATTCACAGTGTTCCCACGGTCATGAAAAAAAAACTGGGAATGTAATGAATTTTTGAAAGGAAAAAACTCGTGCCTGGAAAAGTTGTGAAATTCTGAAAATTATCCAAAGCCATGGGAAAGTCCTGATTTTTCTCCAATTGTAGTCTCACTTGTAACGTCACAACATACTTCCCCTCAAATTGATTACCCCATGCTTGCTTGTGTCAAGAATTCAGTCAGTTCATGTAAGACGTCAAGAGAAGGTCATGGAAATTCTTTATTTGGTCTTGGAAAAGTCATAGAAATTGATTTTCCAGAAACTGCAGGAACCCTGGATTCAGTGTATGGACTAATCTCTGCACAGGAGTGATAAAGAGGCCTGTATGGAAGGAAATGACTGAACTACCGGTTTTAGATTATATTGATAACTTGATGTGAAATATTTCTATCTGGAGGTCATGATCAGTGGAATATCAAAACTACATAATCGTGACAGGCCAGCGAGGCTTAAAACGTACATGAACCTATTGTTTTGTGGCCATAGTCAAAGGTCATCTGGAGTAAACAACGCCTAGGTACTCAAGAGACCACTAGCTGTTTGGCTTTCTGGTTTAGGTCAATAGTCAAACACCTAAAATTGAAAGACTAGAACTTTTCCTCACTCTGAGAGGACTATGCCATTACAAGTAATTTGTGTTTCTCCTGGGTGACGAACAGAACAGTCAGAACAACATTAGTCATGATCTACTGTTAAGTGGTTATTTGCAGCATTCTCTCACTACACAACATTCTCTCATGACGGCATTCAATTTCATCTTACCAATGCAATAATTCAGCATTGTCTTCTCTCCCGGCGAGTGTAGTTATCTCTGCTCTTTCTTCGCTGTTACTTGTCATACCCTTCTTTCACAACTAAATGAGTTTCGTATCAATATGTGATTGGATCTGATCCAGTTATCCACGGAGCTACCTTGAAGTGATTGTCTGTCAGTGCCTGCGCATTGTTTTCCCACATCGCTCACCGAATCCTCCGATGTACTTCAATAACACTTGCTTCCATTCACTTTGAACTCCTTCACTATGAACATCCAATAGAGGGTAATTTTCCTATTGAGAAATGGAAGTTTAAAAAGTGAAACATCGACAGTGAAATGTCCGTAGATTGACTGCGACATACTCTCACAGAATTATGTTAATGCATATATGAGAAATGATGTTTTTCGTTTGCTGTCAGATAAACAGCAACAGGTGATCTGAAATGACTGCATTCATAGCACGCACATATTGGTATATTGATACTATCACAAACACTGCATCTGAGAAGCATCCATACGTAAACACAGTCGTACCACCCCAATACATCGTGAGCATCCTGACGCACTCAGATTCGAATTCATTCCCAAAGTGGCACGATCATGCAACAATTAATTAACTTTCCAACGAATAGCCCTACTCAACCCAGCGCCCCTGGTTTATCAATGAGCCTAGATATGTGCTCAGTCAGCCATGAATAGTCCTATTCAACAACCATGAGAGGAGATTTCCAATGTTTTGTATCTGATTAATTTTAATGGAATGTGGAATAATTGAATGTGACCACAATAAGTCAGTTGTGGGTAATATTTTCATCCCATGGAGGCTATTATTCTTATGTATCTCTACTGTGGGATTTCCCATAAACAATGCGGAGAAAAAAATGAATGAGATGAAATCACAACCATTTAAAATATGTTGTTGTTCAACCAGGTCATCACTGAAAAGTTGTATGCCCCAATGCCGACAGTTCAATCCAAGCTTTGGCATCGGTGGCAAGTACCCCGATTGATCACCTGGCTAGCTCATTGACCCGGGAAACGGCAGATGACAGGAAACGTTCGCGAGCACTGATTGTCAATCAGGGGTATTTCTGTTATCACTGGTGACTGGAGATAATTAATTTCCTAATGGACCATACCCAGGCCTTTTCCAGTCAGCAAAAAATGCCAACTGTTCCTTTATGGTCTTAGCAGAGATGTGTACTCTTGGCAGTCTTTTTTCTAAATGTAGCATTCGGTGAACTGGATCTGATTCGAGGGTGTCTCCATCTCGTTGATTCACGTCTCATAGCCTGTTGATGTGTCAATGGACCATCCAACTGAATCATCCAATCCAGGAAATGCTACTTTACGCAACCTATCTGAATTCTAGTTATAGTACTCAGTTATCAAATCCTACCAGTACCGAATACCGTGAGTGATTGCATTTCTACCCAGAAAGAGCTTGGTTTATGTCATTCACCCTAAAACCAGTGCAAACGTATTCTACATCCCAACATTAATTTTTGCTCATTCAGTGGACTACATCCCGATACCGGAACTGATATCAACTGATTCAATTGAATGTTCCTCTATCTAATATACCAATAATAATATTGATTCATTCAGTGGGATGCATCCTAACACTAAAATCAACTGATTTAATGGGTACCTCATTACCCTGATATCAACTGATTCTATCTGACACTAATATAAATGCATTTCGGGGAACACATCCCAACACTAATTTATGCAACATTCCAACAATTATGTAAGCTCATTCAATGGTGTACACCCAAACACTGATATCAACTTATTCAATACATCCCAGCACATACACACCAACACATTTAAATGGGAAGATCTTGCTCTCTTTGCAACTGTAGGTTTGCCAATTAGGAGGCAAAGGAGGGTTTGGGTGAATGCGCTGCAGACAGCGTTGAGCTGCCA
>JAODTT010588599.1:0-17385 GCA_025400115.1 Pentamera pediparva
CAACCAACTTCAAAGGCAGGTTTCTCCACAACGGTTCACCCGATACTTACGGGAGAGGTACCGATGAGTAGCTGAGAAAATACTCTATAATATATCAAAAGTTGAAAGTTCCATTCCATGAGCCCTTCAAGTTACTACTGGTACATAGAACTTTGGATACTGTTCCCATTGTCGAGTTCAGTGATAACGTCATTGAATGGCGTCACGTTTTGGTAAAAATTCATTCATCTGTGATCCGTGTGATTACATTTTTAAAGACGAATGGTAACTCTTTTATGCTAATAATTGAATGAAACTGTGGGCGAGTTTAAATGGAAACATATAAAATGTCAGTATTCGTGTATGGGGTGGGGTGATGTTCACATCAGGGCGTCTAGCAACTAGACCCCCGGTTAAGGAACCGTAATCGGTCAACCCCCTGTACGGGAAATCCTCCCGTCACCCCTGCTCAACGTCATTCTTATTTGATAAAATCTGATTTTACCACGCCAGCCGTGATTGGCTGTTTGTGTTGTATGAAGGCAATTGTATGTTAATCAGATAATAAGAGAGTCACGTTCAACCAATACATAACTCCCTTGTTAATTGGTCGAATGCCAAAACGTTTTGGGTTTTCGTGACATATGATATCATATAACAGTTTGTTTTATATCCGTTTAGGTGGCGACTGGCTTTAGGGATAATGTCGTATGATGGCAATATGTATAAACCAATACATACTAACGGCAGACTCAAAGTTCACGCCACGCCACAGTCCGTAATTAATTAATGTATTTAAAGGAACAATTGACATATAATAGTAGGCCAGAATGCCGTCCATTATTCTCCCTTCCTTCAACATCAGTATGTTTTGGTTTTGATTGGGTTTGAAGCCTCAGCTGGGAACCAATGAGAGGTTTGCATGGAATTGAATTAAGTAGTTCACATTGATTTTGTCCTTTCCTTCGGTTTCACTTTTTCAATTTCGTCAACATTAATCAGTAACACCTTGAACTATCAATTAGAAATCGATAACTTCAAGCAGTCGAACAGGTTATGCACCTCATAGTGGTCCGTTTAGCTTGTGCGTTTATGAATTCTGCTATCAATGTATGATTTACAAGAAAGCCAGAATTCGAGTGTCTTGACCTCTGTTGACCTCGGTTAGCGGATCAACCCTATCCCAAAACAATAGGTTTCATGTAATCATCACGGGGAACACACATACCAAGTTCCGATCTGTATATACCAAACGCAATAGGCTTCCTGTAATCTCTGTAAGCAAGCCCTTCATAGTCCTTCAAAATGATCGAAATAAGCGTTTACATAGCTGTGAAGCATTAACCATTATTGACCTGGGGGAATTCATCGTGCCTAAAAATTATCCCGACCTCTATAAATGCAATAGGCTTGTACAATCCGCACAAGACAGCCCCATAACAAATGTTATGTTGATCGGACCAATCATTGTTTACTCCGTGTTCCACTCTATGACCTCTGTTGACCTCAGATGACAGTAGGGATAATGTACTCATCATGGAAAACACACACAGAAACAAAGTACACCCTCAGCCATTCAGACCTGGTCGAGTTATCGTGTTTACAAGCAAAGCGGCCTGACAACACACACACACACACGCACACACACGCACGCACACACGCACACACGCGCACACACACACACGCTTGCACACATATGCCCGAAAGCTGATCACCCAGTCGTTCGAAGTATGTCGGTAATTCCGAAATTGATGATATAACGACATTTTAATACATTTGCTCTATATTACATGCATGTTACACTATATCAATGATAACAAAGATAGAAATTGAAAAATAATTATTTAACATACTAACCTGTTGTGCCTCCATATGACCCGACCGAAGCTAGACTATATTTGCCAGATTCGTCGTTGATACGGAATGAGCTGTAGGTAGCGTAGTATCTGCTCCCGTCTCTATTCGTAAGATCGATACGCAGATGATAGGCCTTCTGGTTTGTCAACCTGTAGATTTTGTCATTGCCGAGCCACATCCCGTGATCCGGAGAGCCGAATCCTCCCTTGTATTCAGTCCAGTTTCGGTAAAAGTTGTCAGAGCCGTCTTGTCGTTGAAGGACCTGAAAGGAAGTCAAGGAGAGCACATTTTCTTCAGTTGCAGTGAAGTGACAAACAGGTGTGAGGTGTACCAGATGCAAAACGTCCATAGTGTAAAAGGAGACTGCGGTCAGCTGTAAATGATCACTTTCTAGTTTATTCTTATCCAAACCATTGAACATCTCGTGCTTTTCTCTTTTCGTAAGTTCAAACCACGTTTTGACAATCATCCCATTCTCATATTTCCTTGTATGAATTCATGGGGCAGAAGATTGGCAAAGGTTATGAGGAGTGGTATTTCTAGCTCGCTTTTCGGAAACATACGAGTCATGCCACGTGTGCATATTACGAAATGGTTTGCATGACGGTATGTCAGTTTGATTTTATGACTCACAGAGGGATTCACTAGTTGTGCTTTGTAAGATGAAACACATCCTCATAGCGCCTCGCGCAAATGACTGCCGCGTATCAGTTACTCACTGTTCAGCCGCCATGGAACCACACGATAGTGATTGAACATGAAGTACTTACCGTCCAACCACCTCCGTCCTCCATATTGCAGTAGACGAGGAATCTATCTGGCGACCAGTCAGGGTTGATGTAGTACTGTCCACTTTCTCGCTGACCCTCATTAAACACATCCTGGCAATCGACTGCCGTAACAATAGAGGTACACTGGATGCCATCACCCTCGTACCCTTCGTTACACGAGCAGCTCCCTTCGTTGTTGCTAACTTGACATGATCCATGCGGACTGCACTGGAAGTCATCCTCACAGCTCAATTGACCAGACGAGCAGGAGCACCGTCTTCCACAGTTCGGGGAGATGTGTACACCACCTTCCTGAGTATAAACATGATACAAGAGGTACACATCACTAGTACATGATGATACACACACAAACCCACACAACTGTCCGGACGAAGCGAAACATCGCCTTCCATAGTTCGGGGAGATGTGAACGTCACCTTCTCGATAAGAGAAATGATACAACACCGCACTCATACAAGGTGATGCACACAAACAAACAAGTCCACACAACTGACCAGGCGAACAGGGGTATCGTCTTCCACAGATCATGAAGATGTGTACCGTGCGTCACCTCCCTGCGATAGACTAGTACATACCCTTATTACATGATGATACACACATACAAATGACACCTATCTTGGATATTTCATTCTCCTTTTTGTGAATTGCGAATCTTGAGTGGAGGGTGGTATTAACATTGTGCAATTCAGTGGTGCGTAATCGATGTGTTAATTGTTGGTTCTTAAGTGGGATCGAGGAAAATAATGCACTCTTAATAAAATTGCGACGTAGTGGCGCTATTATGTGAAGAAGCAAGAGCATTACTTAATGCTTGAATTTGTAACTGAATGCCTGGAGAATATGCCCATTAAACAGTTGACTCATTTATGCACATGAACTGTGATAAAACTGTGACAACCTTATGAGATCTAGGAGAAACGTTGTCCCCCCTGAAAATTAGAAATTCCCTGTAACCCCACGAATGTGGGTTTTGATTGAATAAAAGTAAGATGCACATCCCTGAGTGTGTCGTCATGTTGTGAGACGGTGCAAGCCCTGGCTTTAGTTGGCGCCTAAACAGAAGGAAATACTGCAAGTCAAATATTCTACCAACGTTTACTCAGTTCAAGAACGGAATTTTCAGGAATTAATTCCCTCCCTCCGTACATTTGTTATATTATATTGTTACTCTCAACAGCAGGCAGCATGTTGTAACTAACCTCTAGGAGCATCTCTCGTCCACCGTCCGCCTCTGGAATGAAGCACCTACACTGGCTTCGAGATTTACAGAACCCTTCATCCAGGAGAAACCCTTCGGGGCAGACACATCCTCCATTCACGTGACAGTTAGAGTTGGTACAGGTGTCGGGATCAGCACATGATCGCTGACAGGTACAGTTGCCGGCAACCATGTTGGTTGGACAAGTGAAAACAACTACTGTTGGGTAGAAAGCAGAAGGTGGTTAGACTGGAAATACTCCCAGTAGTTAGCACAGTTGACAGAGCGTCTGTCTGACAACCGGGAGTTTCATACCAAAGACTTCAAATAAGGTACGTATTGCCTTCTTGCTGGGCGCTTAACATGAGTGTCTGAAACATCGGAGAACGAGGGGTTGACAATTTGCGAGTTGCTGTTACATTGAGGTACCGCCGAAGAAATTGCCTTTCCGTGAACCAGGTATGCATCGATTCAGGGCCCTGTATAGCAAGTACCCCATGAAAATCATTAGGAATTCTTCCTAAGAAGAATAGATGTTGTCCTAATTACGGAGACGATATGGACACTAGACAGTTTTATCTGATAAGGATACCTCTTACCGTAGAACGTACAGCTTTCTGGTCTTGTGAACGAGGAAACTGAGTTGGAATACAATGTGGTTGTGTAAGAGTCTTAGAAGATTGTGCAACCTGGGTATGACATTTCCAGTCACGGAGACCATGCGAGACCCCTCGTTTGTTCTTTCTCTGAATTAAATGCATTTTCTAGTTATATAACGCGTTTCGCTTGGGCCTAATTCACCTAGTTAGAATGACATTACTCCACAGATCAATTATCTGAGTAACCACCTATTTAAATATCCACCAATGAAGATAAAAATGAAGTTACCTTCATGTTGTCCAATGCTGACTAGTTCAAAATTACTGTCCTCGTCAGATACACGAAAGTGGCGTACGTGTTGTTTAGGATGGATCCATCGTTGAGGGTAACATCGTTGATGAGTTGGTATTTCTTTTGGTTCGTCAGAAAAGAGAGTTTCTGGTTGCCGAGCCAGAACCCCTGCGAGAGGAAGCCAAATCCAGATGTATACTCCTCCCACCCGCGGTTGAAGTTGATTACTTCATCCGCACGACGTCCTATTACCTAGATAGGCGAATAGAGGTATATAGGTGGTTAGGTGTAGGATTGTAGAAAGCCCGTCATTTCCATATGTTTCGGAGGACTAATGAGGTTCGACCATGCTATCAGAGGCTGGTGGGAGCATGTTCTTTCACGCCGACAATAGTGAAAAGAGGAGCGAAGGCGTGCTTGTGTAAGCGGTGATGTTGTCTTTAGGTCAACAATCCGAAACGAAACAGTTCGGAAGGAAAGCAAGAAACTTGCTCCCCAAACCAGCAAATATAGTAACGAGAGCATATTATACTGATTAAATCTACCTATGTATGTGAAAATCGTGCGATAGGTACAATGATACCATGCAACATGTAGATACAATTATGCTGTATAATGAAACATTGGGGCATTGTCAGATTTCACGGGGTCTGTCAGGGTTGCAATAGCTTTGTAATCGTTCTTCCTCAAAAGTGAGAATACAGGAACAAAAATTATACACTGAAGCATGTCTACGGATTAGGTTTAAACTAAGTTCAGAGCGGAAGGTGCGCCTTGTTAGCCTGTAGGATATACGAACCTCCACAATTCGTAAGAATATAGCCATGGGGGTGGGGGTGATCTTAAAACCTTCAATCTAGTCTCACGGATTCATTGGTCGTTACCTTCTAATATAAGTAAACGAAAAATTCAATGAACACTTAAAGTATGACGACTTGATAGCTGACAAGATACCTTGTAGTGCTTAAGAGTTCTTCTCTTTCTTTTCCATTTTGTTTGGTAGGCTTCCTGTTTCCGTTGGGCAACACATGATTTGAGTGCTTTCAAGTCCAAACTTAAGCATCATTTCTTTGTTAGAGCATTCTCGTTGCTGTAGGTTATAATGTTCAAACTATCTCTGTATTCTTTGTTGTATTTGTGTTGCGCATCGGAACTTATTGTGTTATTGCGCTATATGAATACTACTTATTATTATTACTGCTTTCCACGAATTCCACTCACCGTGTAACCTGCATTGTCGCAGTAAACGTCAAATACATCAGGGTAACCCTCTGGCTTGATGGAGTAAACACCACTTAAATTTGAAGATGGGCAGTGTCCTAGGACCTCTGAACAGTCCCTGGAGTATTCAGATTGCTGGTAGAAGAAATACGACCCATCTGCAAAGTAGAACACGTTCAACGATTAGGTTGCCTTTGTCACGAAACAAATGAAGAAAATGTGGGAGCATTGCTCAATAAATTGTTGCGTCAATTTGATTTCGTGTTTGTGTTGAGTTACTTCAAATACATTAGACAAAGTATACAAAAAATTCAGCGTCATTTTCAGCGGGCATAGAATTCAAGCCGTACATATTTTGCTATTACTACTGCGAATCGGCATAATTCATTGTAATGCGAAGCATGACTTGTGACTTCCCAACAAGAAAATGAACAGGTTTTAGACAGATCGAAAGTAAGTTTGCATCTCTGATAATCTTACAGGTTTGACAATTCTAATGCTAGAAACGAGTGTTTGTCAGTCGTAGACGTCCAGAATTCCAGTAATAAACAAACAAAACTATTTTGTCGTTATCTAGTGAACAGTTTCCGTCATGCACAACAGGTATATTACTGAAAGCATGAACGTAACTATGTTCATGTGGGAATTAGCGATGATTCTTGGTATTCTGGAAACAGTTGTAAGATTGCTAGGTATTAACAAAGGTAACATATTTCAAAAACATCTCGGGCCAATCATAAATTTTACCTGTTCACAACTTTCATTGAAATGTTGTTATTTTGGCACATTCTCCTTGATAAAAAACCCCAGTCATCTCGGTTCAAAGTTCAAACTCAACGTGAAACCCCAGAGCATAGCCGGCAGACTGTCCCATAACAATTTTATACAAAGGAAGGGTAGGGGAAAAACCTTTGAGCAATTGATATAGGCAACTATAAGACAAAAGTAAACACCATTAGTGGTTCTGGTTTTCTACTGAGTGCCCGAATATATAATTGAATGCCAAAACAATGTGACAGTAGTCAACTAGCGGTTTGTCAACTTCTGGCAATTGAGATTCAGGGGAATCATTTTCTGCCTATCGGTACACTCTTAAGGCATTCCTGGTTAACTTAACCGGAAGAGGGACACCCTGACTCCAACCACGGGCGTGGTTGTAATCGGGGTGACTCTTCCCTAGTTAACTTGACCAGAGTATAGGAAATACCAGGGGATTCAAAGTCTGTCGTGCGACATTATATTCAACACCTGATAAGAATAGACGACAACATTAACTAATGATGATATTGAGCAATCTCAAAACATGATGGATATCGTGTTATCTCGTATAACACAAGTTAGGGTCAGATTACGATGTTATAATTTGTTACTGACAGCTATCGATGAAATTGACATTAATTTTATTGATAGTTATACTATCTTCGATGCGAATCAGTTGAAATAAACGGCCACACATATATCCAGCAGTGTTTGTTAACTTATATCAGTGTGCGTTTACTTATATTACTGCTGCTTCGCAATCCAACAGAATCTTTATGGTGACATCAGCGCTTTAATTCAGGAAGATGGAGCAGCGGAACTGCACTGCAAATATATCCAGCAGTCTGCGTTTAACTCATATTACTGTTGCTCTGCAATCAAACAAAATCACAACGGCGACATTAGCGCTTTGATTGAGGAGGATGGCAATATTCTAAAACCATAACAACCAGTCTTTGCTTATTAAAGAGCTGCGGGACTGCACCGCAAATTCAATTCGATAGGCCAATTTTCACAAGGATTTTCTGTATCGGTTGAATGTAATCCATAATCCTAACAATGGATACAATCTGTTTTATTCAATGCAAACAACCAATCACAGCAGCTGTTCTAGAATCGGATTCTAGGGCGGATTATCTCGGTTGTTAGAGCTCCAGACTTATGATCAATAGATTGCGAGTTCGATTCCATTCAAAGCCTTGAAAGTTTTTCCGCAAAGCTCTCGGACGAAGCTTGTCTCCTAAATTGTCCCACGCTTCCCACGTGTATAAGTGGGGACCTTGTGAGGTGACTTGTAAAAAGTAGTGAGCGCCGCCAAGAGACACAATGATGTGACGGGAGTGAACAGAAAGAGATGTGCAGAAAGAGATGTGCAGGTTTGACAAGTCACGGAATGATTTGGTTGATCAGGGGCAATATCGTTGCGGGGTTTAAGACCGCTGTAAAACAATAATAGAGCGCTATATGTGAACCGGATAAAACAAGAAAACAAGATACGTAGTAACTGGCACACTTTGGGTTAATTCTTAAATGAACGAAATGAAATTCAAATGAACTGATGAAATATATATGTAGTCAGATAATAACGTGAGCAATATTTTAGGCGCAGTTCTATGTTTTTGAGCCAACAGGAATAAAAATCCATCGTAACAATAAGATATAGGCTGAGGGATGAGCTTACGGGTATTGCCAGTATCACCGAGAGCGTCTGCTTGTGCATTCTGAAGTGAAACCAAAATACAGGATTCAAATAAAAGAAACAGTGAGAAAATAATGATAATAAAGCGATAGTGACAATAATATAGGTTTATTGTGTATTCATGTTATTTTATATGGGACTGCTTCAAGGGCACACTGATGTGTTCCAAGAATCTCGTGAACACGGTGCACACGACTTTCGTGGAGATGGAGCTTTGGATGTCTGCCTATGATTTGGAGCAAATTGGCAGTTAACGTTGGACTAGTATGGATTGAAAATCCACAACAATGACGAAGTACTTTTCGGTTTGTTTAAATGCCCACTACAATTCGTCACTGTACTATCATGAGAATAAAAAATGTATTTCTCACCAATGTTCGTGGATCTGAATGATATTTGGTCAATGCTAATTCGACATCAAAAGGAGTATACTCGCAAACAAACGATATTCAGTAGGAGGACATGGCAATATTCTATAATTATGGGGACCAGTGACATGTATACACTTTATAGAGCAACTGCAGTGTTAGTTTGATTTAGGTTTTTCACAACAGCATTTTGGAAGAAGAAAACAAACGTAAAAAAAACACATCGTCACTATTTTTTGGGCTCGAAATATGGAATTTTCAGATATCCCATCAAAAGATACCCATCCTGTCATTAGGCCTAAACTTTTGGTTGGTATGTGGTGTTGAACAACAAAAGTGTTTTATGTGTGAATGTTGGTGTCCCGTTTACCCATGAAACATTCGTACCTTATTCACAAGATTATTTGGTCATAGTGATGGTGATATGCCCACATGGTTCACCGTATGTATTGTTTAGGATTGTCAGTTGGTCAATCCATTCGTAAATCCATACCGAGAAATTTCAACTAACAAGGCAAATTCAGTTTTTGCTAATGGCTTTGGTGTCCCATGAAAAAAGTTTCATCGTGACAATTTGCTGTCATAATAAAATAAACCTTTTTTTATTCACCATTTTAGCATATGCATATTGTCAAGGCATTGTCCACAATGACTACGAAATTAGGGTTGTACTTCGGAATACAAATATGCTGCAATTATATTTTGGTGTTCCAATTGCCGTCAAAAGTTCTGACACTTATATTTATTTTCCTGAAATTGAAAAACAAGAGGTGAATGGGCAGCCAGTTGAATTTTCAGTGTCAGGCTGCCTAAAATGACCTGGCTATATACCCCTAACTAGTATATTTCCTAACATAGTTGAATAGAATAAAACTTTCTGTGTCTCATTCACACGGGAAACAATATAAATATCAGCCATGGGCTATTCTTGGGATATGTGCAACAATTAGTCTTGACAAAAAGCATATTCGAACATGTCATAACTTGGTACCCTTTTTATAGAATCCGCCATATATGTAAAACACTATATTAATACATATTAACATAAATACAATTCCAGCCCGACCCTCGCTATGAACCCTATGCACTGATCATATGAATAAAAAACAATTTTACTAACTGTTAGAGCACAGGGGAAAACAGTATATAAGTTATGTAGTGTCTCTTAGTACAGTGGTATTTATTGGGAGGATGCACTCTCTTTTCATTTCAGGCCATTTGCATGAACATGACAAACTGCGGGTCCCATTGGATAATGTGTAGGCTACATTATAAGGGTATGTAGTCTGGTAATATCCTACTTCCATCAACCAAGGAACAATGCATTATTCATTTACTCATTTAACAGAACAACGAAGAAGAAAGTAACCTTTACAACTACATTGGAAAGAACCAGGAAGAATATCTGGCCGTCGAGGTGTTATGCTTCTCCTCACTTTGACATGCCAGAAGTTGGACATACTTTGAGCAAAATATAGTCGTTCAATCAGTTCTTTCTGATAGTTTATTCCATCAACGTGCGTTTTTGTACTGCAGTTTAAGTATATTTGGTTAATTTTTTGATGAAAAATAACGACGGTCGCTCTTACGCGCGAGAAAATTTCAACGAAACCTAAAGAATATCTTCCAAAATGTCCTGAATCAGCCAATTGCCTAATTTCAAACATAAAAAAATCGCAACATTTTCTCCCCAACTATAGCGATTTCATCACGCTTGCGGACAATATAATACAAAGGAATATCAGTTTTGGTGCTAACATATAGAGTCGGCCAATTGAACATGTTTATAATTCGATTCAGTCACACGATTTAAAAGAATAACAAAATGTTACGTTTTTATTATAAGGAGACGTATTTTATCGAATGAAAAGGATGGTGACGCTGTCGTTATAACAAAAGTTAAAGACCTTCTTAATTACAACATTAACCAATTTCCTGAATGATGTTTGAGGTTGCAATAATATTAATATGTAATGAATACATGTTTGACATTTAGGATGCGAGGTTAAAAACTACATTTTGGTAAGTTTTTGGTCAGAGTTTAGGATGAGTGGTTCCAAATTTGTTTCAAAATATTTTGGGACATAATAAGACATACGCAGGTGAAGTGATCTCTTATGGAAAATCAGGAAAACAGTATGCCTCACTAGAGAAAAGGGTGATTGTATTTAATTGGAAAAGTATTGCGATTGATTTAACTTTTTAATTGAAATAAAGAGGTTATGTCGTCTGCTATCGACTGGCGGAAAAGCGACGGCGTCGTTCACATGACGTTACGACGGACAAACGTCTCAATATCGCTACGGCTTATCGTCACTATCATAAGTCAATGCAAAATACGTCCTTGTATACATTGGGAAGATTCTATCGCAGACCATGATTCCATTATTGGCCGGGGGTTGCGGGACATTATTGCCTCCTAAATAGCCTAAATATAACAACGGTGTTGGACCAAGGAACAGTTTTAAACTCTTATCACTCAAGCGAGTATAATATTGTGATGATTTTTCTCTGTGATGTCATGTAAACGGCACTGTCGATTATTCGACGGATGTTTTGCGACGATATTTTTTAAATGAAGGCATAAAATGACGTGTATATTTTGATTTAATCAACATATCCCAGTCAATGCGCACTGTATCGTAAGGTATTTTCTGATTGGCCAATGGTATTGTATTATACCGATTATAGTATTCGTTAGGGTAAACAAATAGGTAATACTCTAATCCAGTGTTAGATTTTTCCAATCTAAGAACAAATAATTTATTTAAAATTTATTAGGTTATTCCTGTTAGTAAACCTATGTACTATGCATTTCGTGATATCGATACATGTTTTATCCTATATACTTTGTGATCGATTATTACTTGTATCTATCTCTAAATAACGAATTTTTCTGCTGTGGGGGGGGGGGGGGTATGGTTCATTGTATGTTTGCGTTATATCTTCCGAGTTATACTAAGGGGTCCACTTGTTCAAGCTATTTTGAATCTCCTCCACGTTTACAACTATTAATAAATGTTCATTGCTTTAATTGTTGCTTTTGGAAATGAATGAACAGGACTGAGTAAAAGGAATAGGCTGCACACGGCAATAAGGATAGCGCAATCGGCGAATAAACAATAAGCAATTCGACACGAAAAACGAAAAGTATTGTTGGCGATTTTATTTCAGATGAGGGATCATTCTTTAGTAATAATCAATTTATTTCAGATGTTCGAACGAATGTTTTAGAACAGTTTGGGTGATACACACTATCAAATCTTCAGATTACATTTTGTGGTCTCGATCACTCTGGCTAATAAAAAACAGAGATGTGTTTGTAGATATGTTCATAATAATTTATTATATTCACCACGTGTAAAATAAAAGGCTTCATCGGAATAGTGTGGAAACTGAAAAATTGTATCTCGAATGAGGGATGATCCCTATTTGACCTGCGTAACATCAAATGATATTCGTTGTCAGGTTGTGTGTCACAATAATGCTGAAACAATCGCACAGACTTACTCTTCAATTGTTTTCTTGTTCTTATTCTTTGAGATCGCGTGAATACACTAATGACCACTGCAAACAAAGGTTATAATATCCTTACAAGGATGTTTATACTTGGTTATGAAAAAGAACGTAGGCCTATGTTTAATCTGATTTATCATATCAGAAGAATTAGTAATGATACATTTCCCTAAAGAATGACAAAAAAGGGCCCATCTGATGACAGATTACAGGATTTCTTCAATTATCATTTTTGCTCACAAACGACCAATTCGAATATATATCGGGACCCTTGAGAAAGTTATGCGAATAGACTATGAAACTGTTTTGTTTGTACTCATTTGGAATGGAACGAGAACTAATTAGGGAGCCATTGCCTGCATTTATGAATACGATTATTTGGTTTGTTGTGTAATTGATCGTTCCTTTATGTTGCAAGAAAAGTAAAAAAATATAATTGACACAAGATTGGTTATACATTATAGCTGGTGAACTCTGAAGAGCAAAATACTTTAAAGAATTATTTCAAAACAGAAAAATATGTCAGAACTGAAGTGCTAATGTTCCTAAAGAGGAATTCGTTTCCTTTCGACAAATAAACTATTTTTATGATTTCGTTCACTCACCCCAACTGTGGTCGAGAAACTCTGGATACCTGCGAGAAGAAAGAGCAGCCAAATTCGAAGTTTTCCGTCCATGTCTGAAAACTCAGCCAGACTTGACTCTGGTGAAACAGACTGATGGGATCTTATCAGCGATCAGAATAAGAATGACCGCCTTGGATTAGATGATACAGTGCAGTCAATACTGCGACAAAGCAAACGTCTTGCTGTCAGCGATACACGTTGGATGCATAAGGAAGCGCCTAGTACCACCTGTTCTATAAGTTGATAGTTTGTGCAACAATGTTAATCCAGACTGAAATACGGCGGAACGCAAATGTCTCCTTATTCCCGCAAGGATGACGTACTCGCGTGTCATGGTACGTTATTGAGACAATTGGCGCCATTGTTTTGCAGATACCCAACAAACTGGATAATTATATATAAGGTACACTGAGAGGGCGACCCAAGGTGGGTTACACTTTAGTGATGGCTTCATGCATATAGGCTGACTGGCATTGCGTATTGAGCAGCAAAAATGGCACTTCTAGTCTTCAGTCTCAACGATTCAATCCTGCTTTGAACGGTGGAATTTGAATCTTGCGCCAAGTTAGCTCGTACATCAGTTGGTAGATCAGCACATACAGCATTGCCTCTGAAAAGTGATTAAGGCTCAGTCTTCCTATTGTTCATGTGAAAGCGGTTTGGGTATCCGTAAATGATATGGATATTGAAACCTGCAGTACCCCGAGAAGTGAAATGTCAACACATTCATGTGGCACGCCACTCGTGCCACCTATTATGTCTGGGAAGGGGATTTGTAAAACGTTAATTCCTGCAACATGCACATACTGAACAAGCGTATGAAACCACCACGCTTTTTACCCTCTTCAGAGC
Organism: Pentamera pediparva; assembly: GCA_025400115.1. Classification (NCBI taxonomy): domain Eukaryota; kingdom Metazoa; phylum Echinodermata; class Holothuroidea; order Dendrochirotida; family Phyllophoridae; genus Pentamera; species Pentamera pediparva. The sequence goes on from JAODTT010588599.1 coordinate 13,758, forward strand.
TACTGGAGTCTCACATCGCACCTAATCTTCTAATCGCAACTTCACGTTGCGGAAACTTAGGAATCATGGAGAAGTGTGAGAACCCAATCGAGGCTTTCGCACGTTTGCGCATAGGAAAAGATGAAGACGCGCGTAGGTGGCAGAAAAAATGATGGAGAAGACATCAATGGAACGTCGAAAAAACATAACGTAATATAACATGAGACGCCACCGTGAAACTCGACGCCACGCACATAACATGTGATGGGACATTTCAGTGCTTGGTGTATAACAAAACCTGACTTGCACGCGATTAATTATTGTTGCTTGTTGCGTATCCTTTTTTTTCATTGAAGATAGGGGATAGCGTTTTAACCCCATGCTGGGAAATACTACCGTTACCCGTATATGACGTTGTCGAAACGTACGATGGGTCCACACGGCTGGCCTTCTGATGACCTGCCAATCAATACGATAATTCAGGAAGACGTCGATACTGCTCCGTCAAAGAAAGCACAGTAAATAGCGCTGCAAGGAATGGAACAATTGAGAGAAATCCGTGCAAATGCATCTCAAAGGGCTTGTTTAATTCTACCGGATACTAGTCGCTGCGCTCGCGCTCATGGCGCTCGATGTGCGCTGATCTTGCGAGCGAGGTTACTCGACTACAACTTTGTGCTCGTACGAACAATCACAGTTGTCAGTCATCCTATAAAGGACCCCGGTGCGATACCCTCTGTGCTTCCGAAATTGTGCATGACCGCAGCTCGTGCTCGGAGCCGTCGCATCTTCCATTGATTTCATTGATAGCGATGAATGTCCTCCTTACGGATCGGGTACACGTGGGCTTCAATCAATCGAATCCGTTGCAAGGAGAAATCTATTTTCGTCTATCTATGCTAGGAAACGGGAGTTGACACACAGGAAAAGTTTAGCTATATTTTGTCGGAAATTAATCCAATTAGTGCGGGCCCATTGAGTAGCGATATTTACTTTGTGCCAGACAATCAAAGAATTGTTGCCGATAGGACACAGTCCCACGATGTTCTTGGCTGACAGAAATTCGCCTTTGTTTTTGCAAAGCCTGGTGAGGTACCTAATATCCACAGCCGGAACAGATATCACTGGTCGGAGCAATAATTTCCACAGACCACGTAAGCCTTGCACAGAAGTTATTATCACCAGTTAGTATCAGTTCCACATGTTTCAGCTACAGTTATGGTGAAATGAGCAGGAACAGTATACACTGTTTGAGGTATCAGATATCAGCTGGTATGGGGATAGTTTTGTTGTCTAGATATGTCATGAAAATGGATTGCTTGGCTGAATAGAGATCTTCAACAGACTAATTGTGAGTTTTGTAACAGAGTAAAAAGTCACAGGACACATGTCTTGCAAATAGAATAGATAAATAGTTTCCAAAATAGCCTATGGATTTTTCAGATTCCTCCCCCTGAGGAAAATCAAAATTTGTCAGCACACGTGCTTTCTCGTGATCCTCGGAAAGTCCTAATCTGTCGAAAACCATCATTTTCGTTAAATAAAGTTCGTTCGTTTCCAATGGAATTTCGGTTTTAGGAACAGATTGCCTAAATTTTACGGTGATTTACCTCACAACTCTGGGGACAGTCCTCTTGCTTTCGATGGCTGGTGTGCTGTCTTTATTAATTTCATTATCAGACCCCGAGGGAATTGGCAAGTAGTAAGGTTCCTGCTGTTAGAAGATAGGATGGCACCTGCCTGCCGAAAGCGATATCAGTGACCAAATTCAGTAATCGTTTGATCAGCAAATCGATTGGACTACAGGGGACATTTGCTCATGAACGAGATTTCCGCCTTGTCTTTCAAAGCAAGCTAGGATATCGATATTCGTTTGGCCTTCTCAGCTAGTCTGGACATGAATGCTATGATACAGTTTTACGGCAGTACGGACAGTTATACAGTACACCTAATAGGTCGTAGCTTGTCAAACTTAGTTACATCACTCTAATAAACTCCTTCGTCGACTATGCATCTTGCTTTTCTACCATTTTCTTTGGAAACAGAATGTGTCACTAAGCAGCGACTCCGAAATTCATCACCTCGAAATTCTCAGCAGATAATGGCGGAAAATAGGTACTAGAACCAGAAAAGTGGTTACGAAATAGTGTACCCACATCGATCATGTCATATTAATCGATGTTGCATTCTTTCTTCAAAAAAATTAAGGAACGCACTACCCACTCTCTTGAATGACATAATTAGTTTCTATTCATTACTTCCTCTAATTGATAAACCTTGAGACCGTGTTAGCTGAAAAACACAAAACACAGTTCGTAAACCCTAGCAACTTGAGAAAACGTCTCGAGAAAAGTTCGGAGGCTCGATCAAGTTGCTATGACTCCAGGTGGAACGTAGCTCTTGAAAACTTATTGTTTGTATCCAATGCTGATTACTCTATTTAGTTGTTATTATTGCAGCATCCAACCTCAATACAAAATCGTTATTTGGACTAAACTTGACACCGTTTTTTATTCGTCGTTTATGTCATCTAAATGCAGTGATGAGCTTCGCGCACGTCCTCATCATCATTTGAGTAGACGAACCAAATCTCATCAAGAACTGCTGTGGAACCCGAGATAAACTGGCAAAAGATCGGGTCGCGTGACTTCTGAGAAAATTAATACTTTGATACGTGATATATGAACAGTGAATGGGATATTGAAATCACCCAGGGCTGTACTTGAAGATACAGGAATTAAATGATTAGTCGGGCCTTATTTAAGGTGTCTTGTCTTTATTCTACATTTTCGACGGTAGTTTGTTGATTTGGACATATGATTTGGCCCATCCTCACCAGTGCTAAATAGGTTAGCAGGTAGGTTTATTGCTAACGTTTTGAAACTGTTCCTGTTATATCGATAAGCAGGATTGTATTTCAGATACTAGATAATTGCCAATAGAATTACAACTGGTATCCTTATGAGGGAATTTTACACTTAAGGTAAGCAGGTGACGATGGACGCAGCTGGTAAAGCCAGACATTCAACCTTTCTTTTGTCATTAGTGAACGATCCCCAGGGTAATTGTTGCATTCACTGCAACTCCCACTGGGTTTTTCTCACATATCGGCGTCGGTATCATGATAGACCATGAACAATATTTAGAAATGCCCTGTTAGATGACGCGCAATGTTCAAATGAGAATGATAGTAGGCCTACTGGAACTCCTCAAATAACATACTATTGAGTGAAGATGCAACCTGTCTTATATAAATGATTACACTAGCCAAGTGATATTCGCTCGAGAGTATAATCTAATTCATGTCACTCAAGACACCCACTTTTAAATTGACGGTAGAATGAAGGGTGACACGGACATTACCACGGAGAAATGAGCCCAAAGCGACGGATATTGCTTTCGCGATCGTTCGTCGGAAGAAGCGTGGGTTGTTCGAAGCATTCATGCAGCTGTTTTTTTTTAGTATTACTGAATTGATAAATTGTAGTCACTCTGTAGCAAAAGGAAGGTCGTACAATTTGATTGCTACAGCGGCCGGGGGCGTCGGAAGCTTCTGAATAGTGGGGGAGGGGGCACAACAGATCCCTGAAGGAGCACTACTGTGGTGTAAAACGACATAATATAAGCATTTTTCGAAAAAGTTGGGGGG
>JAODTT010588600.1:0-11944 GCA_025400115.1 Pentamera pediparva
CCATCTCATGACTTTTAACATTTAAATGATAAACAGACAAACGGTACATGCATTGTTTGTATTGTTCAGTTTCGTTTTCCTCGAAAAAAACAAATTTTCTGTGAAAATAAGTCTTTAGACTTTCGAGTGCTTTCTTTAGATAGAGGTCAACATTTTCGAATTCTCTTTATGAATAAAAAATACAAACGAACGAACAAACAAACATTACAATACGCATTACGGCCAGCGAATACACACTCCCGGATTATTTTTCACATCGTGTTCGTGTCCAATCAAAATTCGCCATCTCGGGTCATGTGACTATGTTGGAACCCTCTCTATCTACATTGCCTTTTGATCTGATCTTTGCTATCGGATCAGCGGCACCTGACCCGAGTTATACCCCTCACGTAGTTTCGGAACTCTAATTTCGAGCACGTCTTGAAAATACCTTCGTATTCTCCCCATAACCATTCTGGGGGAAATCGAGGCTTCTCTTTTGCGACAACGCGACAACATAACTTACCTTGACAACATCGTTATCTGCGTGGTCTCATTTTTGCGTAAATACCACACAAGGCATCCCTTGAATGAAAACGAATCTTAACTATGGGTTGAAATGTAAGCAACTTGTTGCCCGGAAACTGTCCTGACTGCCTGAAAATTGTCGTGTCTTATGAAACCAGACAATTTTATCCCTATCCCCGCCTCATGTGTGAAGAAAACGCCTGATGAGCACATCAAAACATGCGCGTTACAGTGGCATTCCATTTATAACACACATGATACCTTGGGTATTTTCTACAACATTCAGTCGATAACCTCAATAACCTCATTGACTCAGTGAATTCGAAGTCGGACGAGTCTTATTGTAGTGTGAAGTTTCTACGGCTGGGGCATGGTATGGATCTAGTAGGGATCAGAGGTAGAAATATGATTGAAATGAAAAAAAAGGAATTTCAAGTGTCATCACTACTGAAGTGGTATGGTCAGCGCATTGGTTGCATGAATGAGAACCCTTTTCTCGTTCTCTCGGCGGCTACCGCGATCTTGCTGAACAAATAGCAAGCAAATGTGGGCTCCACTCTAAGGAGGCTTGTGCTTAATGACAAGGGATCAGATTAAAGTGTAATCCATATTTCCAGGAGAGAGGATATGACGTGGTCGTCTTGTGGGCTGAACTTTCATAGGTCATGCCATGGATTAATAAATTACTGGAAATGTTGGATTCCACAATAAATTAGAGTAAACTGGCACCGCTTATGTGTGGTTTGCATCCTACCTCAGTGACCGATCCAAGTGTGTTCGTGTGAACAGAAACTCTTCCAATGTCCGTCGGGGTTTCGTGGTGTTTCCGGGGATCTGTCCTTGGTCTGGTGCTTTTTCCGCTTTATACGCGACCTCTGCAAGGTATAATTCAGCAACATGGCTCATCCTACCATTGTTATGCCGATGATACACAGTTATATACGGAGTATGATCCGACTGATCCACTGAGCCAAGTGCAGAACTGTGTCATCCACATCAGCCGCTGGATGTCAGAAAATCATCTGAAACTGAACGGAGATTAAACTGAACTGCTGAATGTATTGTCGCCTCACCATCTGCTTCGTCACGCTCGCTTATCTCTCACTATCGATGGGCATGTCATCAGTCCATCGCGATGTGTACGAACAGGGGCGCCGCCAGGGCTGAGTGGTTGGGGAGCACATCACGATTCACCATCTAAGCGGAGCGCCACCATACGTTGGCGCGGAGCGTACATGAAAAGGTTCGGCCCCAAGAAGCTCCCAGATGGCAGGAGATCGCCTCTTCGGGCCGTCGTATCAACTACACTGAAAATAGCTCTATATGGGCATATCTTGTCCTGTTACTTTGTATTATGAGAACATTTATTTATAAATTTTTCACACTTGTCGGTGGAGAGGGATGTTCTCAACGACCAGCATCGACCGATCAGCAGTCAATAATTTGGGAGCATACAAATCACTCAATATCACTTATAATAAGCCAAATACTGGTGAACGCCCCCTTGAAGGTCGACAGGACCAGCAGTACCACAAATAGACGCACGAGTAGCCTAGTCATGCATGTCATCCAATTTGTACGGATCGGATGAAAAGCCAGGAAAGATGGAGAGCCATGCGCGCGTAGCGCGGGGAAAATGTTCATGTGTTTAAATAAGTGTTAATTTGTCTTTATTATCTGAAACTATCACAAGAAATACACCTCACCCCGTTCCCTACAGAACAAATCGCTTTTATCGCGTTTTAAGACGATTTCATTTTCAAAGCAGATTTGAATCTTGGGTGGGGGTTGGGTGATATTTTATTCATTTAAATTTTTGACAGTTGAGAAAATGCGTAGTTCAGCTGCTGCCAAGGAAACTATTCTAACAAATTGGTTCATATGAATACTACACACATGGTATGTCCAAATATTCCAAACCGGGGCTGGGTAGAGGGTGTCATGAATTTCGTGCTCGCTCCCCACCCCTGGTTACACCAGAGTGAGTTTGAAGGAGGCCGACCGTGCATTTAAATGAATGTCATTTTCCAAATATTTTTTTCATATTATATACCAAATTTATATAGCGCCTAAATCACTGGACGTGTTCAAAGGCGCTTTACAATAAAATATGAGTTACAACAACAGTTAAAACAATAAAGGAGGGGAACCAAGAAATCTAGAAAAATAAGTCAATAGCTTACAAACAACAGTGTGATAAAAGGTGATAGAAGTGTAGAAAAATACAATAATTCCCTACAAACAACAGCGTGATAACAGGTGTTAAAAGTGTAGAAAAATAAGTTCTGATATTTACACAAACAAAAAAGTTTTAAGATGTTTCCTAAAAGTGTCCAATGTGGTAGCATTTCGGATATTGCACGGCAGATGATTCCACATACGACTGGCAGCTGAAGCAAATACTCTGTCTCCGAAACGGACTGTTCGAACACGAGGAGTCACCAGTGACAGGGAACTGGCCGATCGGAGAGCGCGGCGTGGACGGTTCACCTCCAGCATGTCGCTCATGTAAGGAGGGGCTAGTTGGTGAATGGATTTGTACGCCAGGAGCAAAATCTTGAACTTGACCCGTCGTTCTACAGGCAACCAGTGCAGATCACGCAGAACTGGAGATATGTGGGCGGAACGGGGGGTTCGGGTGATGATCCGTGCTGCGGTGTTCTGGAGCCGTTGTAGTTTAGTGAGGGTACCCTGGGTTGTGCCGAAGAGCAGGCCGTTGCAATAGTCAATCCGCGAAATGACAAGGGCGTGAACAAGTGACTTAGTGGCTTCTGGTGTCAAGTACCGTCGTATCGCACCGATGGTTCTTAGTGAGGCATAACCGGACCTGCAAATGGTATTCACCTGTTGTACCATGTCGAGGTGGGAGTCCATGACAACACCAAGATTCCTTACTGCCGGCTTAGGTATGGTGGTAGAACTGTTGATTTCGAAGGTGACATTGCTCACGATGCTCTCATTCCGCTTCGTTGTGAACACAATTGATTCAGTTTTGTCGGCATTCAGCTTCAGCTTATTACCTGCCATCCACCTAGTGATGTTGGACAGGCACTCCGACATACGGGACATGGCATCAGCGCGGGAGGCATCATCAGTTGGGTCGAAAGGCACGTATAGCTGAGTGTCATCAGCATAGAAGTGAAATAGTAGGCCATGCTGCTGAATGAGGTCTTCAAGCGGTGACGTATAAAGGTTGTACAGCTTAGGACCCAATACTGACCCTTGTGGAACACCTTCGTCGAGGGCAGCTGGGAGAGATTGTTTACCGTCGATGGAGATGATCTGTTGCCGTCCTGTCAAGTAAGACTCGATCCAAGACAAGGCCCTGTCTGTAATTCCGAATCTGTCTCGAAGTCTGTCCAACAGTGTCATGTGATCAAGGGTGTCGAAGACTGCTGACAGATCCAGCAACACCAGGGCGACAGCGTGACCTTTGTCCAGGTAACTGAGGATGTCGCTCTGTACTCTGAGCAATGCTGTCTCGGTTGAGTGCTGCTTGCGGTATGCGGACTGGTGAGTGACGTGAAGGCTGTTACTGGTCAGGTGATCTTCCAGGCGTCCCGCTACCACTTTCTCCACGAGTTTTGAGACGAACATCAAGTTGGAGATCGGCCGGTAGTTATGAAGCTCGTTATGGTCAAGTCTCGACTTCTTCAAAAACGGGGTTACATGGGCAGTTTTGAAGCTGTCCGGCACATGGCTTTCTTGGAGAGAAGCATTGATGATGGCGGTAATCAACGGAAGTAGCTCGTCGACACAAGACTTCAAGAGCCAGGTCGGGATTGGGTCAAGACCACATGACTTGGACGGTGATTTCCTGATGAGCGCTCTCACTTCATCCTGGTTGGTGAGTGTATAGTGAGCCAGTGTATTCGCCACGGGTTTGCATTCAGCACCGTCGCTGCCGTCGTTACCTGTATTCACGATGGTGTTACGTATTTTGGTGATCTTGTTGGCGAAAAAGTCACGGAAAGCATCGGGTAGTGCATCACCGGCAATGTTATTGGGCAGTCGGGCGGACTTCTCAGCGATCAACTGGTTCGCCACGCTGAATACGCCTTTCTGATCAGCACCGCACTCGGATATCTTTTCGGAGAAATACCGAACCTTGGTGTCCGCGAGGAGTCGGTTGTATGAGGCGCAGTGATCGCGATAGATGTGATGGTCGACAGTGAGACCAGTCGCGCGCCACTTGCGCTCCAGCTTGCGTCGGAGGTGTTTGGCCTCATGCAGCTCCTCGGAAAACCACTGCTGATTTGGTCTCAGCGTTATTTTCCTTGTAGTTACTGGTGCGTGAGCATCCAGGATGGTTGTTAGACCGGTGTTGTAAGCATCGACAAGCTCAGCTAATGTTCCGGTGACACGACTCAGCAGCGGGGAGTCAGTGATATCCTGCTTGAACGACGGTAGGTCGATTGCAGAGTATTTCCTGAAAGATGCTTCTTTCCGAAGAGGAGCAGGCTTGGTCAGGGTAGTTGTGAATTGCACCGCAAAGTGGTCGCGAGTGATTCTCCCGAGGTGGTTGGAGAGAGCGGGGTCAGTGACACTCAGGTCCGAGACGATGTCGCTCCAGTCACTGCTGATGACGACATCAAGCGTATGTCCGTGGACACGAGTCGGCTCCTGTACGTGCTGTACGAGTCCATGGGTCGCCAGTGTATCGGTGAACCGCTGCGCGTCCCTGTCGTTCGTGTCATCAACGTGGAAGTTTAGGTCCCCGACAATTAGAAATTCGGTTTTGCCAGTGACGAATTCCGCTAGAAAGTTAGCTATAACTGCCAGTCGAACTGCCGAATCTCCACTGAACAAATGGCAGTCCATCAGCTCGAACTGGGTGATTTCCGGAGCGGGGGTCGCATGGGGGTCATCTTCATGCACAGGGCGGACTTATAAATTAGTCCAACCCCGCCACCCGTTCTTCCTCCAGCACGTGGCACATGAAACACTGAGTACCCACTGGGCACTAGCTCGCATGATCAAGCCGGGTCGATGGTTGTGCCGAGCCATGTTTCAGTCAGTGCTACTGCGTCAAAATCGTTGTCTCTGATGAGATGCACAAAGCCATACTAGATTAGAGGAGAGCAGAGGTGGCAAAACTCGTTACGCAAATCGTCTTCATCTCAATGGATGGTAATCTAATTCTTCCCAAAATCGACAACACATGGCTAACAAAACCACAAATTTCCCATAACCAGATAACCCTGTATGGAGACGAGAGGCACGATATGTTTAATTTAATCCGGATATCTGCATCTCGCGAGATATTCGACTTTCTGATGAATGGTCATGAACGATGTGGTGTAGGCTTCTAAATGCCATATCGGTAATTGATGTTGATGCTTCAGTTTCCTCCAAAGCAAAGATTTGGGAGGCATGACGTCTCTTTCCATACCCGGAAACGAGCAGGGTCCATGATAATCATATGAATTCAACCGTAGTAGATTGGAGGAGAGGAGAGGTGTCAAAACTCGTTATGCGAATTGTCTCCATTTTTTAAAGGTATTTCGTCTATAGGATTGAACGATGTCCGGGAGGCCCCTCGCTGTTCACTCAGTCCAGTATACTCTCATTTATTTAATTTGGCGGTATAAATTGGCGTCATCTCATCATTGAACACGGGTTGACGCCAAAGGGTCATATACTGACATTATCTTCAATTTGTTTAGTAACATGTTAGGTATGGATTCGAGGGTATATGATGTCAGTTGGTCCAAAAGAGGACACCGCCAACCGATGTTCTAAGCCCAAGCAGTAAGAACTGATGCGTGCTCCCTAACTAACATCAGTTATAACTGACTGTTGTGAATAATTTCTTCAAACCTGGAATTGGTGTCAAAGGCGGGGATCGACTCAAATCTCCCGTCGAATGATCGACGCTTCCGTTTACGTGACATCACGGCGAAAGTCATTCCAATGTGTATCAAAACTAATTTTGCATTGGCTTATCATACTCTCTTGAATCAGAGATAGTTTAACAATTAATCGAATATATTGTTCCCTGCAGGTTTCACACCTTTGTTATATTCATTTAAGAGGCAATATTGTCTCATAACACCTGGCGAATAATGGACGGGGCCGTTTGCAAACAAAACCGTTCCACGGTATATCGGAACGAATTTGGCATTGACTTATCATAACGACGATATACCGTAATCGATACCAAGCAATATCGATCGCTGCGTCTGGGGTCACGTGAGCACAAAGACGATTCAGATTCCACAGCTTTGAACCCCGCATCAGTAGTTTAACATCGTGGTTCAACATGTGTGTTGTGTGATGAATGAAATGTCAGTTGTTACTGATCGGGAGAAGGGTATCGGGTGACACGGCCTATACCATTCATGACAGGTCCTCACTTAGTGAATGATAAATGTAAATCATCATACCGTAGTTCAAGCCACATGGGCATATAGATAACAAATAATAACTGGGAGGACAAGAGTGATTGGAAAGGAACTCATGAAATTCGAAACGGATGAAATAACCTCGAAAGAGGTCGAAAAATAGCCAGCCAAGGCCACAGATGTCGGGACTAAAATGTGAGGTCACGGGACTTTCAAGAGAGCGTGTGGTCTAGTCGCTATGACCTGCGGCTCCTAATCATGAGGTCGTGGATTCGAGACAGAGAGACAGAGTGGGCTCGGACAGTAAAATTGTCGTCTGTTTCCAAGGGGTTGCAGTGACCTTCGTGATGTCCCTCAATCATGGACGTTAGGTTGAGCGTTAGTCAGCATGTTGTTTATAGGTAGTTTGCCGAGTTCCCACAAGGGAGGATCATCACAAACAACCAAACCAACAAACCAGCGAACAAACCAAACGGTTCCTGTTTGCCGCGAATCGGATAAAAGTGGTTCCCCTGAAATCGTATTGCTGCAAAGTTACGACAGCTCCGAACCAAAACGAGGAAGATGCGATGATCGGTGAAAAAAAGAAAATGCAGACACTTTGTGTACATGATGTATAGGCATGGATAGTTGGACAATTAGATCTGAATGGCTTCGGAGTCACTGGAGCCCCCGTGTACCCACCTATTGGCGCCATACATTTGTTCAGCGAGATTCGACGAGGATTAGAGTTGGTCACAATGTATACCAGTGTGAGTGTCTCCGGATTATCTTCATACTATCACTGAGGTGCTTTGATATACCATTCATAGCTCTTGTGCTCCAGAACGGAAACGGTCAACAGTACTGGTTGATGGTATAAAACTGACATTTGACTTCAACTGCCTAACTCAGGACAATATTCGTCACAGTGTCAACGCTCATATATTGGGCATCATTCCGGGCCATGCCATCGGCATTAGGGCTAATGAGGGAATGTTAAGTACGACGTGATGACATGATATCGAATGACACGCAGGCGCTGTACTGGGGTGTATTGCACCATAGGTCAGACGACTCTGACGTTGCCAGCAGCGAATGGAAAAGTAATAATAAACCTTCATGCAGAACACAACACATTTGATCTCTGCTTGTAAATATCTTGTAAACACGATAAGTCCAGACTGATTGTCCCGATCAAGCTGGAAGTTAATGTATAGCTTCCTTATGGAGAGTACAAATACCGTACTTTTTAAGTGGTCATTGTTTGTTATAATTTGTTGAAGTTTGTAAAAAAAATCATATTTTGGCCAATTAATTTTTATTTTAGGGTGAAATCAAATGAGGTTAACAGACTTCAGTCAAAGAATCACTTAGCCTTTTGGCTTTCTAGTCATTGATAAGACGTTTGATACGCCTTCTGCATTTCGGGCCTCCTGAGCCGGGTTCGGCTACTGTGCCGCCTTGCAATCAGTCGATAATGTTGCATGTTACTGGAGTGTATTTTCTCGTATATTCCAGTTGTTACTGGGGTGTAATATCAATCTCATAATCCAGCCAACCCTTTTCCCTATCAGTATCTACTGTGTCATCTCGTAGTATGTATTCTGTGTTCACTCTAGTAGCTGCTGTTGCATATAGTTGTATCGGGTACTGAACTAGGAACTCGACCGCTATAAGCTCGGTGACAATTATTGCCCCTGGCCGTTCATCAGTCCCTCACTTAAAGGTTGGCTCCTCGGTCACTGGAATTTATTGTTTACCCAATCTCTCCTTTCTCCCATTCTATGCCACATTCCCCGAGCGAAGTAATATAATGAGATGGATGACGGTATGCTTGAGGCATCGTCGAGAATTAACTGAATGTTGGTGGGACCTGATTCAATCCTATTATCAGAATATCCTTGATCAAGATAAGACGGATTTGCGTAACGACTTTTGACACCTTAGATACATCCGATATATATCATGGCAATCGATCAGTTCAGGAAAGGAATAAAACTTGCAGACCTTCAAGTTCATCGCTTAAGAGAATAAATGGAGCAGCAACATTCAATTCCGAAATGACATTTAGGAGACCGCATACTGCAGTACATCCTTCAACATTTCTATGCGCAGGCTCGAATTCTCCAGACGAGATAACAACTTATTGAATTATAGGCCATACCCATAAACGATATAAATTCGAAGTTCTAGCTTACGTGCAAGTCGCTCACTACCCGGCCACGTATTATTCTTTGTTGTGAGGAATATCAATTGGTATTGATAAGTCACTCAATTTTGTCAATTTTGATCATGTTTCTCAGGAAGTCAAACTACAACTCACAGAGCATCCCTTCTCGCTGCTTCATTCCAACCCAAATCCACGATAACGTGTTCCACACAATCAACATACATCAGTCAGTTACATCACGGATCTCCGGACTGACCACAGATCATGCTACTAACTAACTAGGATGCACATACATACGTCGCCGGTATAGCATATTGCCAATGCCAATTGTCGGTCTACTGGGTGATACTCGTCCACAACTCGCACGTCTTGTACAATACGCCTTCATATTTCGTTGCTGTTACTCAGAGAACCCAGTGACAGAGATATTACATGCCCAAATTATGTTTCCCAAGCCGACTGACAACTGGAATGCGGAGAGTGATTATCATAAGCCGGCGAGCCGCATGTGATATTAACAGCTAACGTTTATCATATGTCAACATGTATTAGGTGCTGGTTTCGAGTATCTGCAACTTACTAAAATGTGGATAATAATTATCTGAAGCCGCATGGGTGTAACCACATCAAAATCGATTGGAACACTCAGCTTCCTGATTGAACCAAGGTCAACTTGCGACGAATATGACATTAACTGTAGGCGAAAGTGAATTACGGTATGTTCCAGATTCATGTATACTTCAAAAAGTGAGCCGACGCAACTCTTGCAACCTACACTGTGAGAACGAATAGAGTGAATGTTTACTCCTGCCAAAAGAGTGCGCGTAGTAACCACATGGGCAGATGGGTATCGAGTGATGATCACTCAATTAGTGAGCGAGATTCCACTCGATTGGAGGGAATCTTTACCCATAATAGAGTGATATTCAACTGCATTGGGGTGAAATTCCACTCTTGATTCGGGGTGTGCTCGGTGACCACTCCAATATAGTGAAATCCACGCTTTGGTGTTTATTGCATAGAAGGGACGCCTGGTTGTGAAAACTTACAACTCCCTCAAAGGAAAGTGAGAATAAATTCCAGCAATTTCGGGCCTAATCGCGCCAGGAAATGAACGGATGCTACTTCTTTACAATCTATCAAAATCTCTTCCATGCAATAGTTTGATTCCAAAGATTTAAGGATATGTCAAAGAAGATTCCTGGTCGACTTTTCAAATTGGATAGACCGCCGTGTGCATGGCGATCTGCTCAAGCATCGGGGTATGGGAGTTGATCCAGAGCTCCATAGCCCGAACTATCATGGGTGCCAGAGGATACAAAAAAACACCTGAATATGAATCAAAGAGGCAACTACGATACGGCTGTACGGTTTGAACCACTGAACTTCAGCGAGAGTTTATATCACGCAGTTGTTGGGTTCGAATTCTATCAAATATCGGGCACCTAACTTACAAAGCTAATTACAATTCAGGTCGAGTCGCCGAACCCCGTATTAGAGATGTTTACAGTAGCAATTTTCATCATCGATCGTTATAATAAAATATGTTTGTTTTCAAGGATTGAGTTCCTTCCAGCGATATATCAGCCACGATCAAATGAACAACAAGTTCAAAACAGGAACAGAAAGCAGTAACTTCACATACATGCGAACATGGATATATTTCCTACTAGGATTTCTCTTTGCTGTGTGATATCAATTTACCAGATACTAAGTACTTTACGCATGTGTATCTAGCTGATCCAATTTCAAAGTTTCGCTTGCCGATATTAAATCCAATGGCCGAAGTTCAGGAGCACATATTCCTTGTATCTTCACCTCAACTTATAATGCTCAAACAGTTACCATGTTGGGCATGCACTAGCGGATTGTAGGCGGGCAACAAGTGCACGAGCCTCGTCCCCATACATCCGTCTCCCACATTTTGAGTACCCATTATTTGAATAATCAGTCCACGCTATCGGGCAGCAGCGTACAGGGTACTGCATATCGGTACCGTACGTTATATAGAACCACAAATTATCCCAATTCACTCGTCCAAATCCGTCAAGCTTCGGAATTTCACGTGATTTATGAGAATTAGCGGTTCCCAACAATGCGGCGACGCCCACTTTCGAACCCATCCGATATTTCTCAAGGGCGGACATGTGTACCAAGTTCCAGGTCAATCAGACATTGCGTTGGAGAGTTATTGCGCTATATCGCCTAATGTTTCCGGCGGCGGCGGGATTTATGATAATAGATAATGCTAGCTGTCCAATTAATTCATACCCCCGCCCCCACCCTCTCGTTGCGCCGCAGCCCACTAGACCGATGGAATGAATGAGATGAAGATCATTTTGGGAAGCGCGAAGATGATAGTCGGTCTCAAGAAAGTCTTTAATCTCAAATGATGCACAGCCCTATACACGTTCAAGCGTATACGCAAATGAGGGCCCGCACACGATTAAATAACGTTTCCGGCCCCATATGGATGGGCTGGTCGTGAGGGCGTGCTTCCCAGAAGACATAATCAGCGTCATTATGCGATCATGAACTTCATTTTAGATGTTTCTTTGATTTCTAACAACGTTCAATTTCTATTTTCGAATGACTTCTTCATACTTTGCAGTTGTTACAATTAGGAGCATTTGTGTGCCCGGGCACCACACGCAATAGGCGTGGCCCCTGAAGACATATTCAACGTTATTATGCAATCATGATTTATGAATATATACACCGATATTGAACATGTTTTATAACGTTATTTTATTTCTAGTACGGACGTCTATTCCGCAAATGAAACTAAACGCTTGTTAAGTAACATTCAATTTATATATATATATATATATTCTCGATGACTTTTGTTTTGCAGTCGCTACCTCATAAAATGAATGCGGTGGCTGTGTTTCAAGAATTCATTATCGAACTCATCTCTTGATTAGATTAGAGTAGAGGTAGA
>JAODTT010589711.1:0-11940 GCA_025400115.1 Pentamera pediparva
CTGCATATGACTGTCCGGTTTACGTTTCACCAAAATAATTTGAAGGGCCTGCGAAACAAACCGATTTTCTATTATTTGAGGCGTTTAAAATGGTGTCAGTATTTTTTCCATGGAATAAATGCCCACTAAACCAATAAATGCCTAATGAATACCCAAATAAATGCCTGATGAATGTTCAATAAATGCTCAATGAATGTCCAATGAATGCCTACCAAACCAACGTTGGCATGTTTCGCTTACGGAAGAGCGTGTAACAAAATATAGAGAATTTCCCACGGAAGACTCACTATCTTTATCCGTTCTCACGAAGAGAATCTCACTATTCCCAAACTACGAATACCGAGTTGACTCTTTTCAATTTCTCGGGTATATATTTATCTGAGTTTATTCTTGTTCCTGTCAGTTTCAGCTGTTCTACAGGCGCGGATCCAGGGGCGGGTACACTCGGCGCACGCCCCGCCTATCGATCACCAACAATATTTTGGGGAACAAATGAGCGAATGAATATAATATGCTTCCCAGATGCTGGGAAATCGCTTCTGATCGCATCTAAAATTCGATTTTTCCTGGAGGGGGCCCCGCCTCGGCGTCAGTCTCGGAATTCTGGATTCCCGTCTGCTCTATAGGAGTACCGGTACACTTGGGGAACGTGAAACAATCGAGGACACATGCCTTGTGTAGCAGCACTGCAAAAAGCTTCTCGAGCTTTGAATGGATTCGAACTCACAAGTGCAGAGCTCCACTGGAAGGGCTAATCCGCCTCCGAGCTAATCCGCAATGGAATCTTGTATGATTGTTTGAATATGTGAATCAACTTATGAAAACAAACACTTGTGCACCCGGGCATGGTATGATATAGCTGTCCCAACCAACTGACGGGATTCTACATCTCCATTCCATTCACTCCGGGTAATTACACGAGATTACGCAACTGACCAGCCAGCTTCAGTGCACAGCTTGATCTTGGAGAGAGCGGACGTATAATTACGGAAGCTCTCTTCGTATAGCCAACAGGTTGGCGTTATTACATATCTGAGTAGTCATGTATATTCATGTAATCCCCCTCCGTTCATGTAATGTGCCGTTAGAATCAGGATCAAACTTCAACCTAAAGGTCTCGTGTAATTTTGGACTATCTCTTCGATGATCGGGGTATCTCCTGTGTCTATCTGAGCACATGAGCGATGTGAGAAACGCTATGTATGCAAGGTCGATTCGCCTTCGCTCGGAGGAGACTGCGCTAACCCTAATCCCTGACCATATTCCCAAGACCCAAACTCTAATAGCGACGACTATAATCGGTACAATACAATACCATTAGCCAATCAGAAAATACCTTGGGAGACTGTGCGAATTAAGAGGTGTATGCACTAGGGTATATACTTTCTCAGACGCAGCTATCTTGCCCCTACCTGCCTACCTCGTATGGATCGATAACCTTGACTTGACCGTCAGGAGGACGAACCCCCTGGACGACGGTAAATGCTGATGGGTCATTCCCAGACATGTACAGGAGGTTGCTATTACGCGGGCCAGCGCGTTTATTAATAATCTCCTGAGCCGACTTGATAGAGGATCCGTGCAAGACAGAGAGACATATTATGACGTGGGAACTGATGCGTGATCGAAAGTGATCAACTTAGCATACACGATGGAGCTGTGTTAACTTTCCATATTTCGCGAGTCCCATTGGAATACCGTCGAACTTTCTTACGAGTTCATTTTCTAGAGGGGCTTATCGCATGATAAACTATATCTGGCCATATCCTCCTTCGGTATGCCGATCTTGATTTTTCTAAAATTTTGAGAATTGTCTCAGAGAAGTTGTGGTTTGGGATGAATGAATAGACAATATTCCTTTCATAAGTTGGTTCGGGAGTAGCAGCCGTGTCCTTTCCTAATTACATCCTAAATAGCAAAAAATATATTACAGGTATATTAGCATCAGGTGAAAAGAGGCGTGGTTTGATTCTAATGAGTTTGATTGGTCTGCTGGCATGATTTAGGCATGTTGAAGTAGAGATGAAATGGGGAATCCGGTTATAAGTCCATCGTATACTGTCTCGTTTTGCCACCGGTATGGGCTATATAGAGGGTGGTATTGCGATCGTTTCAGTGTACCGTGAAATCCTCAAGTTCGAGCGCTTCAGCATTAGATATGTAGGAGAATCACACCATTATTTGTTCTGTTTATGCTGATCATGAGGTTCAATATCATCGAAAAGTAATGTCTGCATGACGATATTTTCGTGAATGTTTCGGAGTTCTGACACCCTGGGGTGCGAACTAATTATGCAATTACATTCCATGAAAAATGTATTTCGTACAAAATCCTCCAAAAACAGCCAAAAGAACCATTTGTAACATTTTGTTTCCATGCAACGAGTTCGGTCATTCGGAAGACTGAAAATTGAAATTAAATCCAGGACTAAAACATGCCTATACATAGCAGCTCATTTCGGTAGTTTAAGAACAATATTGGTTATATTGATAGAATTACAGAATTTGCATCAAGCATAAACATATCAAACAATAAACTTAGCATTTCGAATGGTAGGATTCCCATGGGTAGAGGGAAATCGAGGCAACCATTTCCTTGCCGAAATCCTCACAATTTAGGTATATTGTTTCGCTAAGTTATAATAAATAAATCGACGAACATCACCAACCAAAATTCCTAATAGATGCGGTCTATTATGAAATAAGTCAATGTAAATAAATAATTTGCGTTCTGGCTCAAGGCATACATTAGACATGTTCAGGCATTTTGCTTTGTGTCAATTCATATAACTAACACCCTAACACAGACAATAATGTAACAGAGAATCACGCCTATGAAGCGTTTATTTCCAACACCCGTTGATTTTAAGCTATCATGTCATCATGCTAATGTCATTCCCAGCACTACGAAGTCTACCGCCTCCCCGCCGATTCATCAATCTATTTTTTCTAGTGTTGATGAAGGAACTTTTGCCTCTCAAAGCATTACGCTCTGATAGCCGGCTGAATACTTTACAATTCGATGAACTGGCTTGATGAACGTGTCAGTTGAATAACTCATCACTTCATCCATCATCCGGGGAGAGATTGCAAGGTCACTGAATAATGCTATGGTGTCCTGTGTATCGTAATGAGACCAGCTCATCGCAGCTAATGGAAGAGCTTTTTTTCTCATTTTCCACTTTCCTTTCCTATCGTCATTGCATTGTGCCTGGTACGAGGGAACGCTTTTTTCTATTAGTTGCCTATCGTCTGGAAATGGTACCACCGGTGGTGAAAACGACACTTTCCGCGACTTCATCCTCGAAGAATAAAGTGATTGTTCAAATATTTAGTAAATATTTTCAGTTGAAATATACCCCACTTATCGGCAAGTTGAATAGGTCAGTAACTCAAAAACCAAAAGAACACCCGGTGAGTAGAAAAATCGATTTGAGTTTATTTCATACCAGCGAAAAATGGTTGATCAAGTCTCGTCTGTGGAACAATCATGAATGTCACGTTGCTAACAATAATGGTGAAAGACGACACATGTGGAATTTGTCGTCGAATCAATGGTAGGGAAGACAGTCAAGGTGGAGCAGACTTAAGTACTAACTTACCTAAATCCATTCTTTTCATACTATTCATCCTACCGGCCAACGACCTAAAGTTCTAAGATGAAACCTCATGCGAGTTTAGGGCAGAGTGATATTCAACTTCAGTTTTCAGTGGCTAGTCCAAGACGTTTCTTACCCTCTCACAATTTTTATTCATAGGTCCATATGAATTGATGGGAGAGTAAACTCACATTTCTTAAATCGCAGTGGATCGTTTGGAAACTCACATAGCCACCAAATCCTAAATTTGGAGTTCCAACCTCATCCCAATTCTATCTAATCAACATCAATTGTTTCGATCCAATGGAGGGGAACCAAAATAAAGAATGTCGCTGTTAAATCTACACAGTATTCACACAGTATTTGCTAATTTTGTATTCCTCCATAGTGAAAAGTACGAAATATTTTTCTCCAGAGTCAATAAATGCACTCCTCTATATATTCTTGAGAATTATGTGAATTTTCATGCAAATCAGGTTCACCATTCTCGTGTGACAGAGTATACAAAAAATTTGATTGACTTTTCATAGAGCAGGTATTTGTCTTTTCCCCGTGATGTCATAAATACATTGGGTCATAATAGGTATGCGGTATGCCCCATTTTCACTGTCTCATCAACTGAAAGTCAGTTTGAGAGTTGGAATTTCCTATTATGTTGATAACTAGGAGTCATAATCTTCAGGGTCATGTTCCAAACGTCCATTGGCCTTTGACACTAAAATCCGCTAGTCCCTCCATGAAATGAAACGCGGATAGACCTCGAACCTTCCAAAGTCCACTATAATCATCCTCAACGAAGAAGGTCACCTATCGTTAATCAGCGATGATCTAAAGCACACCCTTGGCCCTCGTTAAATCAGTTATAGCCTCCGTCGCAATTCATTCTGCGACTTTTTAGCAAAGGTAATCGAATATGAAATATACTCCAGCAGGAATGTTAGTTCCATCATTCAATAGGAAGGATCTGATCCTCAACTCGAACCTATTAGTGTGACGAATATACAGCTGTATCCTGTGACAATGATGTATCTTATGTCCCTCCCATGTAATAGCATCTCAATTCCAGAGCTCGGATAATGACTTCTCCAAAGAGTACTTAACGAAATTAACATTGTCATCTACCCACTGATGTCATCGGATCCCTTGAATCAAAATGAATGTGAGACACCCTTCCTACTCGCTATTACTTGTACTGAATGATGAAATACGTCACACGAGAAGGGGCAAACTTGATTCGAACTAATCAGAGGGTGCATTGTTATTATTATTCTTCAACCATCACCTCCTCCAAACACGGACGCCATTTCTTCATTGATAATGAAATAGTTTAAGAGATGTACCAATTAGCACATTACCGATGTGCCAAACTTCCCCTCATTACTCGGATACAAGGGATTGGTCAGAAACGACGATTAGGTTTCGTTCAATTGGATTGCCTGTCGAGTTCGAGGATTGATGACATCCGTCTCTCAATTTCATCAGAACTCCGGCTTTTGTAGAAGAAGAGAGATCGTTGTCCTTGACCTCAGCCCAGTCAGACTTTACGACCAATGCATTTTTTCTCTGGCTGACAGAGAAGACGCAACAATCAAAGAAGCTGAAAAACTCCGGCATTATCTAGCTTGGACATATTAAATCACATGTTCCAACTATTGGACTTGTACAACTTTTCAAGTTTTCTTGTTTGACAATACTGATATGACACATAACAGCAGTAGGCTGAGAGTGGTTAGCACGGTAGTGAGAGCGCTAGCTTTCCACCCAAGAGATCGGGTTTCAAATCCCTCCACTGGACGCTAAGCATGAGAGACTGGAACAGGGCCAAACGAGCAATTGACATGTCGTGTAATTCCCCCTACTTCCACATCTAGGTACAGTATTGCCCGTGAATGAGGCATGTTCTCTCTCGTGTACCTGGTAGAAGATTCGCAGCTGACAATAAGTATGTAGGTTGGCACCGTAACCGGGCATTGTATGGGATCGATCCTCAGCACGACGAGTATCCCATAACCATCTGAATCATCGGGTTCAGTTGTGTGACCGCTGCACCTGTCGGGCAGGACAGTACATCGGGTGGATGGCTACCCTCTTAGTTGGGGGCTGACGTCGTACCCCGTATTTTTTCACGGCGTGCGCCTAGCACCCCAGTCCTACTCACCTCACTTCGGGACCCAATTCCGAAAACAGAAAATGTAATCAGAGCACGTGCATTCCAGTGGGCGCTTCTGAGTTACAAAGTGTCGTGAAACAAGTACAAGGGTTTGTGCCCATCTGCCGGTCAGGACAGAGAGTATAGTATGAACCGTTACCACGGGGGGGGGGGGGGGGGTGCGAAAAGTATGGTCCGTGGTTATCATGACGGAAGCAGCCTCGTGCTGCTTTCGGAATTCAATGTTTGAGGCCAGCTGGTCCGTTGCTCCGGCAATCTGACAATTGATGTTGAGCTAATAGACGAACCCACTTGAAATGCTTCGTCTGCCCAGAAGTTATTTGCGTTTGGGCAGGGAACGCCGTTAGGGCGGCCACGTATTCCAGGGATGATTGGAACATCGCCCATCCCTGGTCATTTGCGTGAAGTCAACCTTGCTCTGGAAATCAGAAGGTGAATACGGCAATGTCTCATTTCAACATATCCTCCGCAATTCAGTGTGTACATATATAGTAATTAGCGGCATGTGGGCGACCATGTTGAGAGTATTTTATCACCAAAACAGTCGTGTTAGGATGTACTCAACCTAATCATTCACACACTTTTTGCACTGAGCATCATTCGTAGCCCTCTGGATGAAAGAGACAGGATGTGCTTCCTCGGTACACGAATGGTTTGAATGGATGAATGAACGGATGAATGAATAAATCTTTCCCATATGACAATTTAAACTATCGGTAGCTTGCACACTTCGACCAACACCTTTCCGTAATGATTTTCAATCTTGTCACTCATTATCAAAGAGCCGCTCAAATCCGAACAATCATCCCACGTTTGCATCACAGGAACCTCATAGCTTCTCAAACAGTGTCCACAGTTGATTGGAGGCGTGCATTATTTCTGTTCTCATGATTGTTTTTTCATGTTCTTCGTCGACGAACCTGACTGGAGGTTTTGATATGCAGTAACCTTCTTGTTTGTGAAGGAATTACGATGGTGACAACGTCCAAGGCTTACACCGAGTTCTGATCCTGAAGTCTCGTTTACACGGTCCGATTAATTTCATCAGACACAGAACGCTTGCGAGATGCAAACAATTAGAACTCGTGTGATTGGCTAATACATCGATCGAGTACACCAATTACGTGCGATTTGATCGTCTGTATTTCGCACGCGCTATGTGTCTGATCAGAATAATCTGACTGTGCACACGGTCCTGAAGACACGTGTATGAAGCTGAAACTCCACTATTACGCCATATACCATGAACACCCGGTCTTCATAAAGAGCATTACTTCTTTCTTACTGGAGTGGAAAAAATCTTCCATGAACGTTGCCTCGTTATTGATTCGATCCATCGAAGAATAACTTCGAAGCGTTCCTACTGTATCGGATCCAGCATTTTTTCTCTCTATTTGATGGATGATTGATTTTAAGATAGCCAATTAGAATTTTCGTCTCATTATCGTCATGTAGCTTCCTGCAAACGCAAAAAGCTCATATGTACTAATATAACTTTATGCATCCGTTTGAGGTTGAACTAGGTGTCGATTAGCTCAAAAACATTAACCCCCACTAGCCACTCATTCTCAAGTAAATGTGTGTTTAGTTCACAGTTTATCGCGATTCAAAAATTGTCTGTCTTTTCATAGCACAAGGCTGCAACACATGCGCCACTATATCAGACCAATGGACCGCCCGCTTTGGTAATGCTGATCAATTCGTGACATTTTTAGTTCTATGAATATGCAAGCAGTAACGAAAATCCGTCGGTTCCTGTTTTTTCTAGCGAATCACTCTAAATTCGTATTTGATTCGTACCATAACCCTAATCGTCAGAATTTTCACATTTTCCGAATATGACTAATAATTGAACAATCGCAACATAATGCGTCAAATAGATCCATGTTTTTTCATTCAATACCAACTCCATCAGGCCACTGACATAAACTGATGAAGGTACGTTGGCGAAACGATTAAGGTGTGTGTTGTCGATATTCTGTAACCCTATACGTGACCAGGAACACCAAACCCTCACTGATGAGGCGGAATCGAAACTGCAGGCCAGGCTGACCATCTGGCATATGACGCCTGTACGGCCGTCCAAAAAACGAAACTTTTTTATTTTATTACCAAGAGTGATTTTTTTGCGTAAGAACAGGGAGTGCGTGCGATGATTCGGTAACGGGTGGTTAGGTAGGTAGGTAACTGCAACACACTTAGAGGTTCATCATCCCATGGGAATTATTTGGAACCGTATAGTACCGGATGTTTTTAGACGCAATTTCACTCATGTACAAATATTAGCTATAGTTACGTAGTCTTTTCCAGGATTCCGATATGATTAGAGTGACACATCCAGTGATAAATTTCGTGATCACCTCAGCCTGACCCTCTGAATCACCGACTGCTCAATGTAAACCCTGTAGGGCTAATTTTAGGATGCACGTTTGTGCACTGGTGCAAAAACTTATTGACAGCTGATATTATCCAAGATCCTTCGACTGTCTCCTGACGCCCGTTGTTAATCGGACAGAGATGAACAACCTTTTTATGTGCAACACGTATGAAAAATAAGTGAAAACATGGGTCATCTAGAAGATCGTTGCACTACTCTGAGGTCGTAGCCTACGTGTAGTACTGGCAAAGGATAAAAATGTACACATCCCCGTCAACTTCGCGATAGTGGCAAATACGACACGTATATTACACTGAATAATTAGGCGCTATCATGATTACCTCGGTATTGGATTGATCATTCGGACTGACAAACGAAATTTATTCCGTGTTGATACCGAGCTCAGATCATTATTGCTCAATGTAGTCCAATCAGTGAAGCAATCAACGTCCTTTTCGCGTGTGTTTGTGTAACACTTTTGTAGGCAGGATATCTCCCGAACGATATGTCTGATCGTATACTGAAATTGTGCTTGTATAGTCGGGATCAGGTGTGACCTCGATCTGATTACATTCGATACCTAACGACATTAATAAGGTTGAATAATTAGTCAATTCCATGTATTTCATATTTCATTGATTCGGCTCGTTAGCAAGGGTTCACGACAACCGTATGTGCCAGGTTGATGGAGGTCAGCACATTGAAGCCGGTTAGCAGGTACTTGCGCTGATCGGATTTTCAGCGTAGAATAGGCTAATTAGGAGGTAGTCTGATTTGCATACTGTATACAATTCTCCTCATGGAATTTTCATATTGTTACAGGAATTGGTAACTATGGTAGCCTATACCTCCGGTCCCGACAAATTTGAAAGTGGAGTTGAGGTTATTGGAAGCCATTTCATGTGTCAAATTTGCATAATTTATGCGAATGTCTAAAGTTAATCTGATTGTTATGATACCTGTTGGATGTTGTCCACCTTTGGGTACATCCGTTCACTAGATTTTATCTAATTGCAATGGGAATGGTCATATACCCTCTCTGATGTTTTTAATGGATCCGAATAAATTTCATCACTTTATAAGTAGAGCGGCAACACTCAGACTTCCTGATGTTTTCAGATACTGATGTAATTACCGGCTCACAAGCAAATCTCCCTTCACTCAACCAGATCAAGGTGGTCAGAAACCTAATGAATATTGTGAGAAACTCGCTTGATTGATGCAACCACTTGAATACAATCATTGTCACCTCCTTTACATATGTGATATGTGGGATACTAACCATTTCTGCAAACATGACCATCGCTTTTGCAATTGAGACCTTTCGGAGAAGCCGTCAATCCAGCATACTGTTGTCTTACTGATCCCAATCACATTTAAGCATTGCTTATATAAACACATATTTGTTCGTCCTACTAACGATTATGTGACTGCAAACTTCATAAACTACTTTTGAAGGGGACATACGATTCTATTATAGTCGCCTTATTTTCGTACATTGTTCGTCTTTGAGCGTTTAGCACAATTATAGGACCCGGATTGTATGGGATATCTACAGTTAGCTGTATGCTCAGTGTGTGTATACGAAAAAACATCTCATTTAATAACATCCTACTACTGTGGTTACGCCGCACAAGACACTCATGGAATACCCCAGGTAATTTGTTCTGCACCAGTTTGCGAGAGGTATCTATTTAGGTTAGATACACACAGATACATGATAGTCCGTTCAAAACAGGCTCCTCATTGCACATTCGAAGCACCGCGCGCAACGTAGGGAAAACCAGCAATACAAACATATAATTTGTAGACGTGATAAGGAACGCACTTTGGAAAGCATGCGTCGTACAGATCAGTCGTTCTAGAACCCTCTCTCCCTCCCTCCCAGACAAATGGGTACACAGCCAGTCGTATAACGAATTTTACGTCGCCCGGCTGTCTGCTGGTGAAGAGAAACCTAAGAATGACGTGATCATTTAAGATATGTGTCACTTCTTACGACTTCGTTGAAGTTGGGGCCTACTTGAATAGTTCAATTTGCGCATGTACGTGTTGCACAGTTTCTCAAGGATGTAGATCTCTCATCCTATACGAGGTGGTTCGACATAAATTATGTCAATTACAGTTGAAGGTGACAGCTATAACTGCAAATAGGTACAACTCATGGTGGCATATATGGTGCCTTTCAGATTGAAAGAACCAGACAGGCAGGAAATGTGCTTTGTTACAATTCTACATCACCAAATCCTTGCTCCGGGAGGGGTTAATAATGTCTTGGACTTACCATTTTCTCCATGTCACTAGCCGTTGGGTTCACCATCTTTCTGGCGGTGTTGTGAGCTGTGAGAATCATCCTCTGTTCCTCCGCAGTGTACCCGTTAGGGACAAAGGGGCTATCGTCAAACGACCCAGTGAACATATCCGATAGCCGGAACCTCTTCGCGACACCCTCGATCGGACCATGCCCAGGCCTGTCACCGGGAGAGTTGATGGAGACAAAATCGATCTTCCCGCCAACCACCACGCCGGCCACGGAACACAACATGAAGAAGACGGTGAAAGTCTCCATGATTCTTCGATTGCTACGAGGTACACCTTCTAGTCCCGTGAAGGTTCAGGCGCTCCCGCTGTCGAACTGTTAATATCCTGCTGTTGCGGACTGTGCAGCAATGAGCGCTGTCGACGATTCGCGCATTTCTTATCATTCCGAGAAAACTCCGCCGGTGGCGGGAAAGAACACCAGATTGCAAGGCGAGCGGTGTGCATGCGCGGTACATTATGATAACTTACTTCTTCTTCAGATGGTCAGACGGATGATCTCAGACGGTTCCGTGTTGATGTTTCTTAGTTGCACCCAGGTAATGCGCACCGTCTCGTGAGGTATTTTCTGATTGGCTGATGGTATTGTATTGTACCGATTATAGTATTTAGTTGGGTTGGGGATTAGGTTAGGGATTACACTCTGATTACACTTTTTCCATCTGGCCAAATTGACTAGAATACATATCAAATGGGCCACGAATGGAAAGTCAATTTGACTCTAGAGTGTACGGTCAGTGCAGCCAATCATGAAAATTCTTCATCAAAGTGCGCAGCGGCCCAGTTGTAATAGTCGACGTCTATAGTCGTTTGTTTCTTCCTAGAAAGTATTTGACACGTCAAATAATCTAATAACTCTTGGAAACATGTTTGGTTATAGGAGATCGAAATTACTTTCATTAGTTATTTGAGGGCATGGCTTGTCATGGTTATAGTTGCAATCGTTAACATGATTGGATTTGGCATTAGCTACATTCACTATGTCGTTAATCAAAACGCATTTTTAATGTTTCTTCTATTATATAGCAAATCGTAAATGAAACGCAACATCACTTCCTAGTGACTAATGACTGTCTGGGGAAAACGAAAGAATGAACTACAAAGAGATAAATACATAGAGGCAGGAAACGAATGAATGCAAACAAAAGTAGTAAATTGAGTCATCTTCGTGAAACCGTCAACGTTTTACAGTTTTAACAGTGGTATTTGCGATTGATTGCATCAGTGGGTTTGGACTCATTATTGACGTATATACTTTCTTCGGGCAATTTGGTGAATGATTGCCAGACATACATGCATAAACATCTGTGCCGCTACAATGTTGCACTCCAGGTGGGGCCGCTCACTCTCTGTAGCATAATGGCAGAAATGCATCTTCAGCCAATTCGTAC
Organism: Pentamera pediparva; assembly: GCA_025400115.1. NCBI lineage: Eukaryota > Metazoa > Echinodermata > Holothuroidea > Dendrochirotida > Phyllophoridae > Pentamera > Pentamera pediparva. Next base: position 11,857 of record JAODTT010589711.1, read on the forward strand.
GATGGGAAATGTATTTCATGACTCTTATTATCGGGTAAAATTAAACATTTACTAATCTACTAAGCTATCTCCACACATATCCAC
>JAODTT010590822.1:0-11939 GCA_025400115.1 Pentamera pediparva
CGAAACATTTTTAAAATGGTATGGAAACGTTTATGTTGTTCAACATAAAATATTTTTAAGAAACATATACGAAACAGTTTCGAAAACGTTTCGTGTTTGCTGGGAGGGGCGCGGACATCATTAGAACCCCCTCCCTGAAGGGATTCCGGGCCCAATTTTACAGATTTGAATCTTTTGCATATAATTAGAATCCTTAGAGTGGGAAACTGTTATCATCATGAACATAATTAATTCCTCGTTTTTAAGAACATGGATATTCTTGGAATTCAACCTGATAAATAACATATTATACTATTTGAGACAATGTTCTGGGAAATATGTGTCACATCCATTACGTGGCATTTCACAGTAACGCCCTTGTCGTTCTTGTATAGGAAGCCATATGTATGATTTTCTTCACAATATTTCCAATTTTCATGTCCTTGGTCAGGTTGGCTGTTGTCTCAATTGCAAGATATTTTCCAGGTTAATATTGATTTCGTGTTGATGACTGTTAGACGACTATGTCCGACAAACGCTCCGTGAAACATTAGGAATCATCGATGTATTAATGTCGAGGATATCGCCCTTTTCTTCTTGATTGCGCTAAAACATCTGTTACGGCACCGTAGTTTGCATGACATGCATAATTAATGTCGATGAAGCGTTATTACAATTCCGAAAGTTCAATTTAACTACACAAATAAAGTAGGACTTAATGGAAGAGTCACCTTGGAAGCCAGATAAAAGGTGTGGCGGGCACGTAACAATTAACAAGCAACAAACAGTAGAAATGGTGACCAAAGCTTAGAAGTTTGATTGCTGTTATATTTCTTGATTATTTACGTACCGTATTTAAATATGGTGGTACCAAGGAAAGATGCCCGGACAACTGATATTATGGGTTATTGATACGAATTCCGATCGAAGCACCAGAAATTTTATTGTTGGCCTATAGTTTTAGTTTGACTTCAAATTTGCGATTTGTACGGGAAATTCTGCATTGAACTGGTATGATATCGGAGACGATTCATGACAGCTCATGGACAATTATTATATTACTACTCTGGCGCGGTCAAGTAATAATTTTGGAAATGACTCAAGAGCAATATAATATCAACCATGGCCAGTTAATGCTTACTTCCAACAAGATGCCAATAATTGGTTGTTCGTATTGTATATAATTGACTGTGCTCTATGTTTGGGTTCGGGAATGAGGCTGTGGAATCGTCTCCCAGTTTCATCACAACACGTGACATAATCTTTTTGTTCACGTGACCCCAGACGCAGCGATCGATATTGCTTGGTATCAAGTACGGTATGTCGTCACTATGATAAGTCAACCAAAATCCGTTCTGATATACCGTGGGACGGTTTTGTTCGCAAACGGACTGGTCCATTAATCGCCAGGTGTTGTGAGACAATATTGCTTCCCTTATAAATATAACAAAGGTGTGAGACCAGGGAACAATCTATTTGATTGATTCTTAACCTATTTTAATTTAGGAGAGTATGATAAGTCAATGCAGAATTAGTTTTGATACACATTGGAATGATTTTTGCGGTGATGTCACGTAAATGGCTGAGCGTCGATTATTCGACGGGGGCTTTGAGCCGATTCCCAATCTTCAAGTTAGGGATTAAGATTAGCGTCATACTCACGATTAAATTGTACTCAAAACGGATACTGTTCAATAGGTTGAAATGAAATGGTCTGCATCGCCTGGTAGCAACTGGCGAAAAAGCGACGGCGCCGTTTTTTGTAAATGGACCCATCACAGTATTCGCCGGGTGGCGCAAGACAATAATGCCTCTCAAATAAATCCAACGAAGGTGTGGGACCAGGGAACAATCTATTAGATTAATTTTTAGCTCTTATCATTCAACAGAGTATGAGATGTCAATGCAAAATTAGTTCCGATATACCTTGAGATGATGTTTGCCATGATGCTATGCAAACGGCACCGTCGATTATTCGACGGGTGTTTGAGATGTTATCACCTCCTCAAGCCTTTTATTTTGATTTTTCCATTGATCATTATAGTATTATACAACCGCATCGACGTTAAATTTAGTAAGAACCATTACCCAGAATAATTGGATACGCTAATTATTAATCCAGCGCTGTTGATTGGTTCAAAGCTCTGTCATCGATGCTCAAACCTTCTATTAATTGGTCATACATAACCTTCAAAATAGAGGTCACAAAGCGACCAGATTATATAAACCTTCGTATCTAGGGCATCATTCAGGCGCAATAGCAGTGTAACCAGTTACCAGGACAGGTGTATGCAGATGTAATACCACTGGTGTGAAAGTAATTGAAAGCAATATCGCTCGTGATGTGTGATACGAGAACATATGTAAACGTAATAGAGACAGCAAGGAAAGGCGACCATGGAAAACTCCTGGCCTCAAAAAAAATCATTCGAGTAAGCGTTGACAGTGATAATAGTTCACTCCAATTTCCTTCATAATCTTGATCCCGTGCTGCTTTCAGCACATACCTTTCATCCTGTAAGGAATAATAAACACTTGACTCTGGGGACAGGCCAGAAATCCAAATTTATTCCTGGAAACCGCGGGAATACTAAAAGAACTTAATTGTTTTCTTTGTCTATTTACATATTACTAAACAATGCAAATGCAATAATCCATCATAGTTTCTGCAAATCAGTGCAATTCATTTATAGTATAAGCACAATAGGTAAAATATGTTTTGAGTGAATAATTACAAATGAAACTTAGAGACAGGAATTAGGCTTCCCATTGGCCACACTGATTGATGAATTCCCATGAACCCACAGCTCAACAAACCTATTAATTGAATACCTGTTAGAAATTGTGTGGATACGTAATTTTACTCTTTCATTATCATCGTCTTCATTTTGCACGAGAGTGTACTTCTCTCTCTCTCTCTCAAATACTTCGAAGCATCTCGAATTCCATATGATGAATTTGGAAATGCCAAACAATATACCAAATCCTTGTGAAAATAATACCAGCAGTATGAGGTAGGGCAAACCATGCAACAAGGTCCCAGGATCTGATACATCATCAAAGCAGAAAAATAATTGGAAAACCTGACGAATCCAACTAATATATTTTTTGCAAGAAAATCCAATTACTAGTGTAACTCTTGGGCTCTCCCAAAATTTATGAATAAGTTAATTCTACGGCCGTACAATTAGCCGAAGGACAAGTCATCACCATGCATCTTTCTAGAACTGAAGTTTCACATCATTCTGTACCAGTTGTCTTGCCCAGATGAAAACGGGGAAACTGAGAAATGACTGGATTCCTCTAATTCAAATCAGTTCTCAGCTATATCCAATCACGTTCAATTACGCGGATATGCAGTTAGTAGTTGTTTCCCACGCCACATTGCTAGCCTTCAGGGTCAAGTCTCGGCCCACGGCCTGCTTCCGTCTGTGGGGCACTGCATGTATTTGTTCCCCAACTCCGCAGCCCATATAGAGCACCACACGTGATAGGTTCCATGCTTAGTCTTTAGTGTGACCTTCCCCGATTAGACCCGGATCTTCCGGTCACCAGCCCGATGCTCTAGCTACACCGTCAGTCACCTTAATTGGGACTCAGTTTGCTTGCCTGTATCTGTATATACATGTCATGATAGTTACACAAACAGGCAGCCCAGGTTTCTAACGCGAGAAACAAACTGGAAGAGTTAGTCCAGCTATTGCCGTCTTGGCTTAGTATCTGTGCAAAGCAAAATGAAACAAATAGTGTCGTCGCACTTTTTTACTTTTAATAACGCGAGAAGGCGTTAAAAACAGAGGCAAATTCCGGGGAATCATATGCCTCCCCACGATTTTACATTTGTTATCACTGGTTCCTCGCTTGAAGAAGCTGCAATATGCAAATGAAAACCATGGACATCTTTGTTAGTCTGGCTTTTATGTTTTAGGCAATCCGGGATGGTGTTCGTGAGGCTAATGTTCTGTTAATGCTCATATTTATGCGCGGAGTGACCCTCACACTTCAACTGTTCCGTCGGCGGCGATGAATATCTGATCTCTATGATTATGAGCGGAGTCTGGCGAAATGGCAGAGGTTCGCGAAGCGTAGAGAATACATCTGCAGCATTCAAGTTCGTATGCCTAATTATTAACGCCAATGTTAGACTGTTAGACGAGCGATGCTTAAGTGCAAATTGCGATACCTACACCTAATCTCGCCCATACGTTAGCGACCATGAAGCGAACTAAAGTAGGTCTTTGGGAAAGGGTTCGCGAAGAACAGTGGCTCGCAACGAAAGCGGAATGGTGTAAAGTCAAGACTTTAGCCATTTGCTCATTAAAACGTGATTGACAACTCAAAGTCGATTTTGTTGTACTTGTTACTTTCTACAGTACTCGATATCGAAGGAACGAACAGACGTGTAGAGCAGTTGTGACATGGAATCAGACGTCTGTGGAAGTAAATTAAGGTGAATTGTCATGGAAATGTAGTGATCAATTCTGTAGAGCACATCTACAATCCCACAACTACAGAATTGATTTTTACTTGACAATGTCCTGATAGTAGTTTCAGATTGGCAGAAGGGCAACATGTACTGGGATTCTAGGTTAGAAGTCACGATGAAGTAAAACGGTTATCGAAACGGATCCAACGTGTCCCAACATGCCCCGAAGATGCCTCAAGGAAGAAAAGAATTAATATAAATAATTATCTAAACTATAATTATAATGATTATCTCCTACAAAAGTACTGAATAGCCTGAATACTGGTAATAGTCTTCGTTGCTATGAATGGAAGTAATTAATAGTAGATAAACTAATTTTATTCAACACAGCACAGATGGTCAATTTTTAGGTACCTGAAATATAATCTATTGCTTGCGAAATGTGAGAGCAAAACCCAATGCCGGTCATTTGAACAGTCCTATCTCCAGGACTCCAGACTGGTAGTTTTACAGGTTTGCTTTACAGTAATATTACAGTTAGTAGTAGCCTACACTAAAAAATGACCCAAATTGAATCAGGAGGGACCCACTCTAGTTCTCTGGGTCAAATGTTAACCCTATCCGGGTCTAATTTGACCCAAAGAACTGAGGTGGTTCCCCCGGAGTCTTTTCGAATAATAATGTTTACCATTTCACAGACAGGCCGCTACGTTATACGGAACACCTGCATGCATATTTGAACTGGGATGAAACATATGATGCGATGTATAAATAAAATAATTTATATATAGCAATATTTTATATAGAATATAAGATATGTGTATTGAACTGTTCAAATAATATTCGGAAAAGCATGCACTCAGTTCGGCCTTCGTCTATATATATCATTGTTACATTGTGTAATGATGCTTTGAGTCTAAGACTGGCATCTCCGCCTTTTCTCGTGGAACTTGGGAGCAAGTTTAATGAAAACGTCCTAGGCCTACTTATAGACAAGCCTATACAACCAACTTACAAATCACTTGCGGTGATTAGGATGACCAAGTAAACATATTTACGGCAATCGTGATTTGGACTCTACACTTTATTATACAGAGACAAGTCGAACTACGCCTGATATTTCGAATATAATTATTGAGTTGCTCTCAAATCTCATAACCTGATAACACGACGCGCCAAAGGCCTGTTTCCAGATGACCAGAAATTGCTGCTTCCCAAACTTTTGAATTCCATGATATCTCCAACAAGGATTCCACAGTTATTTCTGTCCTACTTTCCCACTCTGGCGAGTTGCCCAGAGCGTTCACCGAGATTATGCACACCAGCGGCCGAGGCGTAACTAATTGAGTACGGGTGTGAACAACGATCACAGCTGATAAAGTGCTCAGTCAACGAAAAGAATATCCGCATACATACGGTGTTGAAAAGATCACCATCCCTCGGTTAACTTCTATGTTTATTCACTGGCCTCTCCGCGGCAGCTGTAATCCCGCCAAAGGCTTCGCTTTTCGCGGTTTGTACAACTCCGGAAGATGATTTGTTCTGCTTGGTGGGTTTCATTGTAAAATCGTTCCAGAAACTGGCCCGACACTTTTCTCACTGTCTCATGACGATGTTTTGTCGAAATGTCAATTTTGTCACCTCAAATGTTTGTGAAATCCAATATCGAGTGTTATCCAAGTTTCCGAAAACCGAAATAGGCCTTCAACAACGGGGGTGTAAATTTGCGTCTACCATTAGTTTCATACTTCAGGAGCCGGATTCAGTAAGGCAAAACCAATATATTAATGTCACAAGTTCAGATGAGCCTAGACGAAAATGTCGTCGGGGGTAGGTATCTAAGTAGGTCCACAATAGGTGAAGTTTATTGAATGGTGGCTCCCTTCAAGATTTGACGGCACCGATAGGTGGACTGGGCTAGCCCCCCACACACAATCGCCTGCTGTGTACAGGTAGTCATTAGCCCATTGAACTGTAGCAAATGTCCAGATACTTCACGTCTTTCAAGTGGCGCGGGACGGTGGGACCGCTGTTCTGCTAATACTGTCATTGATTTTCGTCTGCATTGTGAGAGTTTCCCTCTTCTTTGCCTCCGTCCGCTGAACTAATAAACGGAAGGTTGGCTCAAGTTTAAAGGAGAACATTTCTAAACGCGATCCCTCGTTGTCATAGTTACAGTTATCCATCATATATGTCAAAATTACTTAGATGGAGTGTGATCTCCATCGCTACTGGAGTGTTTCAAGATATAGATGCACCATTGTCTTCAATTAGATTTCAGCAGTGCCGCTGGCGGCGCTATGTCGAATTGTCATAAGTGAATGTTATTCGTACGTATCCGAAACCGTTGTGTTCTGCCTTGTTTCAAGTTATTCTATAAACTTACATTTTGTTGTGTGTGTGTTTATTACATCACATAGCCTAACAGTATATAATATGGAATATTCCTATTCTATATTGGATCCACGTAGAGCCTGCCTGTAGAGACATGAACTCGCTTCCAATGAAGATTGATCGATGTATCCTTCTCAGCAGATTATACGACTCAAGTTTTAAACGAACTAAAATGCTCTGTCTTATCTTATCTACTGTGAGCGTACTCCATCCGTGACTTTTTTGTTTCGTCCTCAGGTTGCAAAAATGAAGATGAAGAGAGAAGAGACGGAGGTTTGCGAGAGGCGAAGAGCATGATTGGCAATGGAGCATGGAGCTTCCTCACAGTTCAGCGCCTGAAATCATTCCACAAAAATTCCACAAAATTTATCCGGAAGGGTTACACTCTCCTACCCCTTCTTTTTTCATCTGTATTGCATAATAACTTTCTAAAAAATCACGCAAAATGATGAAACAGTGTAAATATAACTCACCACGGATACGCCTGTCATGTCAGACTTCAAGACTAAATTATTCGGAACTCCCAAATGCCCCGGCCTCTAGCCAAGCTAACCAGCAGTCAATTGCCAATTTATTGAGGTAATCATCAAATTATAGGAAAATTGTGATATTGTTTGAAAGTTATTATTATTATCTTCGTTTTTATTTCGATATTTGGTTTCTTTTTACTCACTGCGCAGTGAATTAGGAAACAGTGTCATCCTCATTATTTGACATCCAAGTACGTCGATTGCCTTCCCGGTTCAGAGAGTCAGAATGAGTATTACTTCGACAGAAAGCATGATGTGTATTTCTCTTCTCTTTCATATAATTTAAGAGTCCTTGGTCATAATCTGAGATATTTGCAATATGCTAATGTTCTTGCACGAAACGTCTCTCACGCTTCAGGAGTCGGGCATGGTGAAATCGATAGATCTGTCCTAGGGCTATCTTCTCTACTGTAGTCCTTGGTTTAACTTGATCTGAATCCTATAAAAAAGAGAATAGTGGGCAAGGGGAGAGCTGACATGACGTAGAAAAAGTTATATTATGCATATTAAATATCAACTAAGATCAGTGATCTGTACATTTATTCCGTCTGATAGAGGTCCGTTAGGTGCAGAAGTGAGCCTCGCTAAGGTTGACATGGAAAGACCAATAGACAAATAAAAATTCCATAAAACGTGGTTTTGGATTAGCAATTTTGTTAATATTTTGTAAACTCGATACGCACTGGAGACTCTGTTTGCCATCAATTTCACACGGATAAAACTACTTTTGAGTAAAGTTTATTTGAACTCCCATCGTTCAAGTAAAGCTTTAATATGCTTGGGTTTAGTACGTGTTACTAAGATTTAGTGATATATATATATAATTGTTGTGAATGCGTGTAACACGTATTACTCTCTTTTAGGAGAATATATATATAATTCGTTATTAGGCTTGACAAATGATGAAATACCGGTATGATACACATAAGTTTATCAATGTTATGGCGTGAGAGGTGAGAACATCTTCGGAATGGTGATATATTGTCGGCGATGACATCTTATGCTCGAAATGTTTCTCACACGTTAACAGTTCTGTCAGCTTGTCTGACACCGATAGCCATATATTCGCCAGGGCTGTGTTTTACTATCTTGCTTTAAATTGAGCTAAACCTGGCACGTATGAATAATAAAAGAGTTACAGCAATACGTACAAATGCATTTTGTGCAATCAAGTGCGTATTGATGATTACCATCATCTGGATGAAAGAAAAACCGTTAGATTCACGATACCTACTCTAATCGCTCTCGAATGGAAGTAGAGTAGGTCTTTTTGGTTGCAAAAATGTCCTTGTGCATTATTGCAGGATTTCTCCTAGTGTAAGATATTTGTAAGCGGACATCCTAGATCCTAGATCGGAAGTTATCTCTCCGACGTGCGAGTATTATACTACCTTGTACCTTCAATGATAATGATAATGAATATGCATCTATGAAGCGCTAATATCTAGTATAATAAACTGCTCGAAAGCGCTAGAAGAAACAGTAAATGTACCACAACATAACTACTAACATGTGGTAATATACGCATTAGTAAATGAAACGTCTCCAGTTTCCTCTGGAAGGTAAGTACATTTTTGCTTGTCTTTAGGTCAAAACACGGTGTTCAGGTTCGAACACGGCGTACGTGACATGAAACAAATCCAAGTGTCTATATAACTGAATACTCATGGGTGCAGTAAATCTGAGGGACGTGCGAATTAAACAATGGAGAGGATAACGTACGGCACTGTACAGACAACTAACGCTGTGTAAACCCAAATGTCATCAATCAATATCCCTCCACTTGTCAAAACATTCAAATTTCAAAATCACCCATTTGTGCTGCCATTTTGATTCTGTAATCTCACATTTTGTCAAAGCAAGATTTCCGTTTTCTTTATAATTATTTGTTATCTCTTTCAGAGAGGAATGGAATGTTCTTTATCATATTTTAATTTTGTCGGAATGGTATACTTTATTCACTTCAATGGTGATGTGATATAAACCTTGAATGCTTCCTTCACTCAACCTAAACGCTTCCAATACAAAAGTACAATTCTTTAACCAGAGGTTGTGTGACGTCATCATTTCACCTGTGAATAGTGGAGTTGGCGAACGCCTTCTTCCCTGAGTATCAACAATTTACAGCCTGAGGAAGAATATACTTTGCTGTAGGTTCTTTAGATGTTCCAAGATTTTTGTAAAATAGCAAAAATGACTTGTCTATCCCTTTTATTGTGCTCACCATTTCCCACGTTTGTAGGCATATGTTTCCTTCATCACTACCACAGCTATATGAAGCTTTCATCGTCACCACTTTTTGTGACCTCATTCTTGGAGCTGATAGCCGTCTTTCGTTCTGCTCCACCTAATCCGCATTAGGCATGTTTTTCATGCATGATGTGTTGTAGAATTCTCTCTCGGATCGATAAGCCGGCAGGATGGAGGGAGATAACAATTTATGCCTCGTGAGATAAGAGACCGTCAGGGATTATTCCCTTCACGCTTCGGCTGATGAGCTATTTAGCTCGTTCGCCAAGTCTTCACGCCTTTTTAAACTGAGGCAGGTGCGTTTTGTTCAATTACATTACCGAATAAGATGCCTGTGTAAGATCGGTCTCACGAACGCACCGTTGAGCAGTAGCAAAATTACTGACCCGACGAAAACGCTCCGTGCTTTTATTTTTTCACGCTCACTTTGAATTCTTACTCTTTCTGACTGACAATTTTTGCAGCGCGTTTCGTAACATACTTTTTATAGATGATCCTTCGACACGGTTCATGACAGGGATTCTTCGTCGTAACTCTGATCGTCTTATCTGCTTATCCCTCGATGGAATTTAAAATGGGAGCTCCTCATTCTGCCTGTTCCAGTCGAAGCGCACCTCCAGTAAGGAATTCCCTGATTAGCTGTTCGTATTGTATGGATTTGATTGTGTTCTTTGTTAGGGTCAGGGATTCAATAAGGGATTGGGGTTAGCGGTATCCAAACAAGGACAATTCTTGTTCACAGGTGCGCTTGCATATCCAGTAATATTGAATATTGCCTGATAATAAGTAGAAACATTGCCTCGCGTCTCCATGTGTTGGATTTTACCCTTTACATTCGGCTTGAGATTTATTTTGATCACGTTGGCGGGGTTTTCATGCTCATCGGTACTCCACCGAGTGTTCAACCAGATCAAAACAAAGGTTCTTACAAGATCACTCGTGCAGAGATATGTTTTGTTACTGCGAAGTCAATACAGTTTTGTACATTGCGACCGAAGAGTGTAAACAGTGACAGGGGCGGCGGAACCGGGTGCCCAGGGGGCGCAAGCTCCCACTTTTTTCTCGAAAAATGCTAATATGATGTCGTTTCACACCACAGTGGTGCCCCTTTGGAGACCAGTTGTGTTCCCCCACTTCTCAGAAGCTTCCGCCACCCCTGAACATTGATCATAATAGGCTTCGGACTCTTCACAACAGTGGAACTCGCACCGGTATGTTTACGATGTCGATGTCTTTTCCCTTCCTCCTGGTAACAAGTTGTTCAACTGTGATAGTGAATCGCTCTTCTACCACGATGTTAATCATTCTTTTTCAGCAGGTACAACAACTTATACATCGGAACAAAAATCGAGAGAGTTTGAGGTAGAAATATTTCGTCCTGCTTCAATTGATCATCTATAGTACGCTCAGTCGTATGTTGTCCATGCATGACGCCTCCCACCTTCTCACATCTCACAGATCGATGAACGAAAAAAGACTGAATACAGAATCCGTCTACAGAAAAAAAAAAGGAAAAAGTTACCACTAACGCTGCGGTAGAATTCAGTCCTCGATGAATGAGATACGCGGTTACTCGAGGAGTTTTTTCGCCTTTCAAACTGAGCCAGGTGAGTTCTGTTCAACGCTCAACCGAATAAATCGCAATATCATCTCATCCGAACTTTGTGTGAAATCAGCAGTAACGGACAAATCTCGGAGAGGAATGAGTTTCCCACGACGAAAGACGAGCTCATGACAGGAGAACACGCATGCGCGGTGACACGTGCTAGGTACGCAGGGGAGAACGGGAAAGCCAACATGGAGTGGATTGAGGAGCAGCGCCATGCCATCGAGACGAGACCAATGCATTCAACAGTAAACAGGCCCACAGCACGCAAAACAATTATTATAGTATCCTAACTGATACAGAATGATGGCGGTCAGAAGAGATAGACCGAATACTCTAGTAGGCATCGTAAGCGCAGTGGAGCGCCATACCAGAGTACTAAAACGAACGGATTCGGAGCCTCCAAGAAGCGACTGAAGACAAGCCAGCAAGCCCACAGTTGCCGTGGAATGAGTCTCCCACTGCATGACTGAGTCAACGTACTGAAATGATGAACTGGATGCTACAACGGGCTTTACGATAAGCGTCACCCATGGACCACCCTAGCAGCCTAGTTAGTGAGATATGGAATTATTAGTGGCAAGTTCATGAGTGGAGCTGTTGAAGGGTGGAGGGGAAACAGTCACTTATCTCTGCCAGAAGATCAGGGTACAGGAGAAATAGGAAAGGAGTTAAAAATAATTACATTCAGTCACTAAAACTCTACAATATGAGAATGACAGTTTTAGAACTTCCAAAATCGATAATTCAATCA
>JAODTT010591933.1:0-11936 GCA_025400115.1 Pentamera pediparva
GAAGTCTGTTCTGTCTACTGTTACTGGTATAAGCTACGCCCGAGGACGACAGGTGCAGCAGTTACGTAAGGTGTTAGCCTCCTAAAGTGTGATATAACCGCTCACTTTTGCCGCTCGCTGCTCGAATAGGCTCACGGCACCTGTCACCCAATCTTTCAGTGACCCTTTTTTTGCGCAAGACAGCTCAATTTTTCTGGATCCACAAATGACGTGCTGAGCAGTTGACGTGTTACATCACAGATGCAGCTGCAAGTGTGATGAAGGAATAGTTTCTCCTATCCGATGCTTGTAGATGCGTGTTCGGAAACACTACTCAATACGTGTTCTTCATCTCCGTTGCTCACGTCCTAACAGATGTCACAGAATAGCTCCATAAATAGAACAATCGGTCCGATATTTAGAGCTCCCTCTTTCTCTCTCACACAGCGAAATGTGCCATTTCCTTCAACTTTCCAGCCACAACGTCACACATATATGACAGATGCATAGACGCGATATAACAGTCAGTTATTCGTCGTTGTGATACTATAGCCGCGTTCCCATATTGTAATGGGTCCATTTGAAAGTCACTCCACAAAAAAGCTGCTTTTTCCTACTGAAATCCGTTTCAACTAGCAAGAAATTCAAAGAATTTCTTCTAGAGCTCTCTCTTTTCCTCTCACACAGCAAAATGTGCCATTTCCTTCAACTTTCCAGCCACTCCGTCACACATATATGACAGATGCATAGACGCGATATGACAGTCAGTTATTCGCCGTTGTGATACTATAGCTGCGTTCCCATGTTGTAATAGGTCCATTTGAAAGTCACTCCACGAAAAGGCTGCTTTTTCCTACTGAAATCCGTTCCAACTAGCAAGAAATTCTAAGAATTTCTTAATTTGCATTGTTGATCATTGTTGATTGTTGATTATAACATGCACTTGGAAACTGTGTTTGAATTCATCTAGTGACCACTCTCCTCGCGTTAATTAGCAAGTGTCCATACCCCCATGTGGCATAATGTATCCTAAAGGTCATGCCCACGTGTGGCATAATGTATCTCAGAAGTTTTGAGGTCACCTGAACAACAACGATACAGGTAGACGGTGTTGCAAATTGAATGAAAGGTGCATTATCGCGGATGAACGCACATAAAATACTTAAAAGTGTTTAAAAATACATTGTAACTTTACTTCCATTTGCGCACCACGATCAAATCGTACCAAACATTCTTAGCCGCCTTTTCGTTAACTCGCATAAAAAAATCGTATCGTTGGTGATTCGGCTCGTAAATTGAGGTGTAGCAATCCATCTTCAACAGCGCCTGTATTCCAAAATATATGAACCAAGCAAAACGCTCCAATGTATACATATGTAGGCTTACATTCCAGTTTCCGTAGATTTCATTCTGTTAAAATGCCATAAACTTATTTGCCTGGTTTCTCTCAAAAAAATATATTGGACGAGATAACTCCCCTTTTTGCCCCTCCCCTGTCGTTTTAGCATTGGTGCCTCAAAACAGCCGAAGGTGACTGTCTGTTGAAAATACGTATGATTCAAAACACGCTCATCGAATAGAATAGAATAGAATAAACAAACCACACCAGCTACTAGGCTGATACGGATAATCGAAAGAAGGCACAGACCATAAAAGAAACCACTAAATGCGTTCGCTGTTGATTTTGCCCCACAACTATAACGAGCGAGAAATGTGCCTGCACACGGACATCGTAAAAGGGGTTAGTGATTTATTGAACTTTGCTCAACCAACAAAAGATGTAAGTAAATGAAAAGTAGTAGTTGGCAGGAGCTAGACGTGGAAGTCATCATTCTCGGTGTGAGCTCGGCAGGACTATACACCCTTGAAGAGGCCAAGAGTTGAATAGTGAGTCAAGCAAAGTTCCATTGTTCACTTTGATCTCAACCACAAGAGTGGAGAGTTAAACCTCACATCGCGGTTCCTACTTGAAAAAATTCTTTCTGTATAAATAGTGGAAAGTCGTGAGTGTTTGGTAAAAATCGCCTGCTACTGTTTTGAGTGGTCAATTGAGTTGCCTGTGGATATACTACAAGCTAAGGAATGCAGTACAATCGTACAATTTCGTACCAATGCACAAGAAACTCACTGTTGGAATTAGAAAGAACTGTGATGGGATTTATACTCAATAACAGAATAGCTCCAGTCCCTAACCGCTGAAGTGAACATATCGCACCAGGAATTACTGTCTAATGAGGTTATGTAAACGAGACGTGACAGTGTTAATAACGAAGACCACCATATACATTGATGCACCGGTGTGTAGCCTAATTCAATTATTAACAAAAGCTTGAAATTAAGGTCAGCATAACGGGGATGTTGTTAGGACGGAAACAGTTAGAGTGAATATAAGTGGGAGTATTCCTTTAATAATGAGCCTTTTTATGGCAATTCAATTACGCTTTGTTTTATTGCATTGCAAATGCGTGTTTGTGTGACGGGTCTTGTACAAATTGAATTATTCATTGTGGGGCAATGTACACACACAAGAAAATCCTCGTGTTCACAAACGGTAAAATTCCCAAATTGAAACTTACCTTGGGTCAATCAATACTGTGCTGTTTTGTACGTCAGAAATCAGATTTGCAATGCTCAAATTGACCAAATAATGTACCCAGTCACCACGGCACAACACCGCCTAAGCCATCAATCTGGTTAATTGCGGGCCTCCAATTGCCTCCATCAAGTAGGGAGAAGCTTATCCGAAGCTGTATTGCGTGTCAGGCATGCACAACACGTCTAGTATTCTGCCTGATTGGCGCTGGCCGTGTGACACTTCTGTATGCAACTGAATGTGATGTGTATATAGTTCCTACCACGACATTCTTCATTATAAATTAATACAAATCTTTTCTATACATACGTTCCGATTTAGGTTATCCCTATCATATTTCATGCCTAGTGTAAACTAATTCGGTTCGAGAAATTACAAAGATAAGACCAGCGAGACAGCGAGTCAAATATGACGAGGCTTCGAGAGACAGTTATTATTTACAACAGTGTACTCCAGCCAGTGCTCTAAACGAATGAATGAAGCATGGGGATGTATGCGATTGTGTAATATCGAACTTGTTATTTTATTCATACCAATTCTAAGAAAAGCATATGTAAGAATGTTGTGGTTCAGCTTTAAGATTGTTGTTATTACTTGTGATGATTTATACGTGGCACTGGTCGTCTCGGAAGGATTAGTACCCGATCAGTAAAAACAAAAAGACGCCAAAGTGACTGGATTATCAATGGAGGGCTTCTAGACAAAGATAACAACCTATGATCAAGTAGGGGGATCAAGCTGGGACTGAATGGATATCACTGCCTGACGACAAGCCAAAAGCTTACCAATTACCAACACTGCGTGCGCCTCGAAGCATGTCTCATACATATTCAATTTGTGTTGACATGTGCCTCAGATGCTAGAATGCTGATTTCAACAACCTAAGGATCAAAACCCTAAATAGGAAAACAGTTATTTTTTTCATTCCCTCCTTCACTTACATAATCATACCAGTGGCACAAGCATAACACTGAGAAACCTGGGATCCTGTTATGCTGAACCCACATTCAACTGTTCTTCCCCCGCATGAGACGCATATGTTTGGTATCATCAATACGATCCAGTCTAGGACCAAAAGACGCACTGGAGATGGCTCGCTCACTTCTCCTGTTCGTCGTAATTATAACTTTCCTACTTGGAACCGTGTTCCTAAATATTAAAAAAATGAAAATGACGACCATATTGGCATCATTGAAAAAAATAAAAATAATAATAGGCCAAAAATACCGAAATTGTAGAGGAATTAGAAATAGCACTCATCAAACATATACACAGCACAAGGGTTGACTCAAAGTCTTGGCATCGGGTGCCAGGAAGCAGCTCATGTTTGGCGCAGCTCCGCCACTTTCTCAGAAAGATGCTGGGGAGCGCATTGCACATGCCAGGTAGCTTACCAAGTCTGGGTGATTAGAAGCGGCTTGTAGATGTGGTTAGGTTCCTCATAGGCAAGTGTTCCCGAGATAAATTCGTCAGTGAATGAGCATGTGGGTACGTGTAATCGATCAACTAGTTTATGCGAACCGAACTGCTGTTTTGGGGATTAGCCTATCCCATGCTAGATAATCGTGTGATCGTATGAAGGAAGCTACCAATTGGAACTTGGATGCAGATGAACTCGGAAAATGGATGCAGTTTCGACTGATATGACTTTATAATAGACCAACAACGACTCACGTCCGCCTGATTTAAATCAGATGACCCACACTGCACAGAAACCACGGTTACTCACATACTTTGAGTTTTATATAGAGTATTGGAGTAGATTGACACACGAACTCATCATTTTACTTGGACCGCTTCGGAAGTACAACCGAAGCGGTCGAAACTTGATCCGGCATAGCATATCGCTTTTTTTAGCAGACCGCTTTTTTACTCATTCCGTAGTATATTGACTACCTGAGAGACGATAGAGCTAACATGCTACTTGAGTTGATTGAAAATTCTTCTCAAGTAAACCTACCACATGTGCAAGTACATTTACACTTGCACGGTAATCATACAAGTCATTTGAGTAAGTTTACATGATGTGTTTGATGGATCTTGAAGATTTGGCGTGATTTATTCAAGAATGTTGTTCAACTGATTCACCCTTACTCGCCAAACCTCCGATTTGGAGTATCAACGCAAAGCTGGAAAAGCCAGTCTCGTACGAACGTACAAATTGAACCCAGAAACTGGACGACGATGTCACTGTCCGAGCCAGGTTGGAAGCCACAGTTGGGACAATCAAGGTATATACGAAGAAAATGTATAGACTTATAGGCTGCGAGTAAGAAACTCTATTTTGTTGTTCATATTACAGGTGTTTCTCCGTGTTAATCAACAATCAACTGCGTATTGTATTTAGTATGGTGAATAACATATATGAATGTGGTGAGGTGTTCGGCGTGATGTTTAGTAAGTTATTAGTGGGTTATTAGTGGTGTTATATTGTTTATATGGTGTTATGAATTATTCGTGCATGCAAAACAGCTCAATTTTCTTATATGCCCTCTGTACATTTTGATAGATGTTTTGTCATCTTGTAGTATTTTTATAGTATCTTTCTATTGCTGCCCGTTTTCTATAGATTGATTAAGCATTGATCACCGAAGCTAATCTGATACAATCTATGTGGCTAGGTATGAGGCAATCTACTTGAAAGAGGACTGTTAGCCAGCAAATAGTCATGTGTCTGCTACGTGCAAGGGATGTACAGACATTGTCCTCCTCCACAAAGAACATCACGATCATAGGCCATTGCATACCCTTCACTCTACGCGGTACCTCATCTATTAATTGACCACACATACTATCGCCGACCCTTGTCCCACATTCACCGGCCTCAGCGACGACACACTATAGATTAAACGCACCTGCACCATATCACAGCTACGTGCCGCACCTATTTGTTATAGCGATAATTAATAGGCTACAGTGGCCAGTGAGTAGATTGCTGCCAGCATGCCGTTTCCTCGTCACCGATCAAGCTACAAAAAAATTGACCACTTAAATCGAGGTTGTCGACAAGTGTTTTACCGTAATTGAATACGAACGGTAATCACATTAGTAATGCGCTCACCTTGCTAGAGGCGCCGGTTAATTCCTGAGTGCGGAAGTTTTTTGGTCAATTCAATTGCACCCGTAAACTCCAGCAACGTATGCGGAGATGTTGATTATAACCTCCAAATTACAGACCATTTGGATAGAATTTCGCGTATCAATATATTTGTTATTTTTACACCTCTATTTGGCACCTCCACAGTTGAAGTATGGAGTATATTTATTTATTGTATCACAATAATAATCTCCCCACAAGCATGACAAGCCAACAGCCCACCATACCACCCCACATGCACAACATATGGGCTGAAAACAAGAATTATGAATAGCTTTGCTTGAAGAACTTCTCAAGACTTTCGTTCATAGTAAAATGTGAAGCAAGTAGGATGAAGACCATTGACACTTTCGAATGTAAACAATGCAAACTTTGAAGTTATCATGTATTTTAGTTTAAGAAAATCCAAGGCAGTGAATAGTTGGTCAGTATTGTTACGTGGCGGTGCCATTGCAATATTGCGAATTGCACGATTTTACAAAGTGTACAATGGCTTTAATGGGGAATTTCCCGTACCTGACCAGATTGTTAAACAATATGTGAGCTGGGGTTACACCATACTCTGATGTAATGTACTCAAAACCTTCTGCGGATCATGTACTTTAACTTGCAGAGCATGCCAAAACCTCTGGCTACGTGTTCATTAACATGAGATGTATGGTTTCTCCACGATAGAGATGAATCTATAAATACACCATGGAACTTGACACAGTGAACTTGGCTTAGAGGTTTACCAGTCAATCAGATGTTATATTCATGGGTTTTACTCGTAAATGCCATATATTTAGTTTTACCGATATTCAAATAAATTTGTTTGCAGCAAACCAGGAACTAAATTTTGCAAGCTCTGCAGAAACAGTCCTTTCCAGTTCCTCAGAATTTTCTTCAGTGAAAAAAATGTTTGTATAATCAGCAGAACGAACGAGTGGATTTGTGTTTGGAACAATATCGTCCACATATATCATAAATAATAATGGACCCAGTATAGATCCCCGAGGACTGTCAACTGTTGTCTATTCTCGAGGTAGCTCGCAAACCAGGATTTCGCCACACCCTTAATGCCATGATTAAAGAGTTTAGACAATAGACTGTTGTGGTCGATAGTGTCAGTGCTTTTGAAAAGTCAAGAAACGCTCCAATTGAATGTTTCTTCTGATGTATGGCATCGTAAATATGGTCTAACAGTACACATCAGTCTAAGCTAACGCTGTAGAATAGCCTGGGCGAAAACCTTATTGACGGGTACTCAAAATATTACAGTTGATTAAAAAAGAACCTTATTTATTTGAATAATACAAATCATTTGCTTATAAATAATGTTCGCTTTAGGGAAAATGGAAGGTGGTTACATCCGATTCACATCTGGAGATGATAGGTTTTCGATACCTGATCATTAGCGTGATTCCTATGAATATTATAATATAAGCTGGCTGGTAACTCAACTTAGGAAACTTGAACGCATGCAAATTGAAATCAGCCAATGTGTCTGTCTTACATGCAAGATAGATCCACATGCTTGAGTCGATAGAATATAACAACTTAACTGTCCACCAACCTCAATGCCCTGTCGTAACACTGCTCGTAAAAGCGTTCTACGCTCTGCAGCTGATATATTCACTGTACCCTACCATACTTCATCGCACTTATGTAATTTATATAGTAAAGGGTATCAGAATTCGCTTCCATACGAACAATTCAAGAAACAGAGACGGTTAAGTAACATAACATTTTACGTCGTTGTTGATCAACTCTGTGGACTCACATAGTCACAACTGTTCAGCAACACGTTTCATGAATTTATCCTGCAATATTCATATGACGAGAGTGCATCGGTTTCGTAACAGTTTTGGTCAGATGTTTTGAATATAGATACTGATGCCGATACGTTACAGTCGCAAAGGTTATTCATGTCAACAATTATGTAGTAGTTACATTATAGAGTTACATGGCGTGTGGCGGGACAGTTGCGACCCTGTGGGTCCACAGAGTTAGATAGATAGATAGATAGATATACTTCATTGAATCCTCTGGCAAGGAAAATACATGTACAAATATACAACCATAAAACAAACCAGTTACACTACTAATGCCCTTGAATACAACATAATGGATAACAGGCAGCACTGGCCCCATCGTCTGGACATAAACAGCAGGCAGGCTAATGAAATGAAAATACTTGAAGAAATTGATGTATAATTAAATTACCAGACAGCATAGTTAGCGGCATATACCTTTTATGCTACGGGTGGGTCATGCGTGGTGTTGTTCCATGCAGCCCGATGAAAGCCTATCAAGAGACCTCTATCTTCCTCTCCACATATTCAGCACTTAATATTGCTTATCGGTAGGCCAGACGCGTTTCATTGAACAATGGAGGCAGTCAAATGCAGCCGATGATATCCTTAGTTATTATTGAACCAATATTTCTCTGAGAGCGAATGATGAAACCCTTCTGCCCCGCAGATTGCGAAACCAGTCGCCCCTTACGTCACGGACAAGGCTACCGGATACACAGTAATGATCACCGGAATGACGATGTTATAAATCACTAATGCTCCGTACTTAATGAACCATTTAGACTCCGAACGGATTGGCTCCACTGTCGTTTTCAAAGTTACCAGGTTACCGCCGAACGATTGCTGCCTCCTCCTGTATGCTGCGTCTGATGTATGCAATGCTGCGAATACATACGTACACACATACATCCATACATTGAATTTGATAACATTCCGCCCGAAAAAGGCTCAATGCGCTCTACAAAGAAAACAGACATTGGAACAGAAGGTGGTCGTGTAACAGGTTGTCTGTGAATTGGCACAAAACCGTACACCTAATATTTGAATGTTCTATTGTGCTGTCTCGTTGGGACATTTCCCACTTCTATCAAAATTCTTTAGAATGTGTGTACTTACCTGCAAGGCTCTCACTAATCAGCCCCCGCCTTACCTCAAGGCTATGATTGTTCATCATACAAATACCAGATGTCAACTAAGATCAGACACCTCGATTCTTCTAAAGATTCCAAGAACCAACTCGATAGGACTTGGTGGTCGTGCCTTCGCTGTGGCCGCGCCAACTGCGTGGAATTCACTTCCCGCTTCACTCCGGGCTTTGAGTTCCCTGAGCCACTCCAAGTCTCAGCTCAAATCCTTTTATTTTTCTGAGGCGTATTCGTTGCAGCTTCAGTCTGTTAGTGCTCCTGTCTTCGAGTCATGTGCTTGTCTTTCATATTGTTTCGGTTATTCATGTTTCCGTATATAGTTTGCTCAAGCGATCATTTTGTTTTGCACTGTTTGTAAAGCACATACGAATATGTATATAGAGTTGTGCGCTATATAAATACATATACCTCAACCTTAACCTTATTTTGAAGTCACGCTCCAATTACGATGTGGAGGCCGCCTATTGATTCTACATTGTAAATGCTGCAAATCTGGATAGGAAAAAAAGTGACAATTACGAGCGAAATGAGTAAATTCCTGTTTTCATATTTTGTGAAAAATGTCGTACATTTTCATTCAGATCATATCCTTCGTTTGCTGCAGGGTCTCCGAAAGTGCAATATTGTTTTATATAGACTTTACTTGGAGGGCGCCCGCCTTCCCTTTCTTCATACGTCGCAAGGCGTGCCCTATATACATTTTATGTAACAGACACGTTTAAGTAAATGGACTCACATGGTCGCAGCTGTCCTGCAACACGTTACATAAATTCATTCTGTAATATTCATGAACGAGAGGGCATCGGCTTCGTACTAGTTTGGGTCGAATGTTTCCTATATAGATAATGATGCAGACACGTTACAGTCGCATTCTCAGATATTATTCATGTCAACAAATCTGTAGTAGTCACATTATTAAGTTAATAAGTTAATTATGGATAACCTGATGTTACGTATCATGTTTGTAAGGTGTTGCGCAATAGCAGTCGCATCTCAGTTGTTGTACACACATATACCGGCTGTAATTCAGTCTGCGGTCTACATCTTCTTAAGTCAAGTTCACATGTCCCTTGGACTATATAGCTAAAGGTCACTGAATCCGAAGGCATTTTCTGATTGGCTAGGGTTCTTGTATAGTCTTTGGTAGATCGAGGGATTCGGGTTAGGGATTAGGGTTAGTGTATGCAACTGCAAAAAATCTTCCGAAGCAGTGCACATTGGCCCAGTCTATAAAAGGCGATATTAGCAACACACGTTAAATGGGTTGCTAGATTATATAGAACCAAGCGCATGCCGGGTAAATGTAATAGCACCACTTCCGCTGAGTGAATTATACGGCGTCGTTACTTGTTCTTTCGCCATCTTAAGTTCATATCCCTCGATCGGAGAATATATTCTTCACAGTGTAGGCCTATGCAGCAGCATGGATTGACCTTGACAACTTGAGGGCTGTAGGTCAAGGTCAGCATTTATTCGAACAGCAGATCACAATCGAAAACCTGAATATAAGAAGGGCCCGAGTCCACTACTTTTGTCAAATTGAGATAAACCCATATTAGGGTTGTTATTGTGTAGGGCGACCATATTTTGTAGGAGACAGGCCCAATTCATCTTATATTGTGTTTCTGATCATTGTGATCAATAGGGTATGTATGGAAGAAAGACCCAAGTCTTGGACTTGGGCCTTTATTTTATTCACAATTGTTTTGACATAGCGCCACCACCAAAACACTCGATGGCAAAATTGCACGATTTATCAGAGGCTTGAAAACAATATTTTTCTTATTTTATTTCCATTATTGAAACCGAAAACCAAGTTTCATGATAGTAAGCATTTCACATTGGTCATAGGAGAACAATCACTGTTTTTGGTCTCTTGTATATGAGGACGAGAAAGGCCCAAGTACAGCATGTACTTCATCCTCATTGGGGGTCATTCATGCACTTGTGGTCGTGGATTATGTTGCTTAACACCCATCTGAACATAAATTGATTACTACTGTAAACCAGCAGTTGATAAGTTATCATCAATGGAAATGACACAGCTTATTGTGATTATCTCAGAACTTCTTGTCATGGACTTGAGCCTTTCTCATTTTTAGGTATTCAATGTTGGTGATTGATAGTGTCTCCGGGTTTTGCCATCAGTAGCCTGTGATTGTACACCAGAGTCACTGTAGACGATCAGCCTACAGCTTGTAATACCATTTTCCATGGTGATGGCTATCATCGTGGCAACATTCCGTGCATAGCTTGTCAGGTAGTTCAGTTATTTCATTCGGACGTCACTAATATCGACAGCTACGAAATGCTACATGCAATCACTGAATAATTCCCCCATCTAACGGCGAGGCACGAGTTAGCGGTATTAGTAATTCAACATGACACTTTTCCTTGTTGCCCAAGTCAGTCGCAAAATACTGCACCGTCTCAAGTGAAGCATTCTCAACCCATATTCACATTGTGTGATCTAAAATAAAACACTGTGATACGTTGTGTCGTCGTTCAAGATTTCGGTAGACATCACTGACATGTTAGATTTGTGAGAGTAATACTATAAGAAGTTCTGCGTGACATTGGATACCATGTATGTTGCCCAATTGCCCAATTGGGCATCTGAATTCATATGGATATGGCTGAGCCGTAATCTTAAACCAGATGTAACTTGTGTGCCCTATTCAATCGATGGTGCGATTAGGCGAAACCCAATCTATATGCCATTGACTTTGCTATAACCTGAACAGTCTATAAGTGGGATGACATAGGCTAGCGTAGGTTACTCATTCTCCCTAACTGATTATTATCGTGCATCGCTTTCTTAGTCTGTTGTAGAATGTTAATATCTGTAATTCGACGCATTCACGGCAGCATCTGGAAGCAATTCCACATTCTGTGAAGCTGCAGAAGCCATATAGGCTGAGAGTGGTGAACCCTTGATTAGCGTTTGTCTGTCGGGATTTGTGCAAGGGGTTTATCGTAAACAGCTGCCAAAGTTCAATTGCCAGAAATATAGCATGATATTTCACACGCGTTGGATGCATAACATCCCCTATGCCTACAGCGTTTAAAGATCTGAATTCCATAGCTAGTTCAGTCTCAACAACAAATTCACAAACGTTTTCAGGTGCAGGGATCTAGCCAAGCCGGTCGGCGCTAGCCCTAGCCGGTCGCCACTAGGTGCTAAAAGGTGCCTCGCAGGCCAGCACTAAAGGAGGAGCTGAAAGTGTCCAAATCACTGCAGTGTTGTTAAAATACCTCACGCATGTACATACAGGTTAAAACAAGTAGTAAAATGCTCCAAACTACAACATTTGTTTCTGGAGAGC
>JAODTT010593044.1:0-11932 GCA_025400115.1 Pentamera pediparva
CCCCCTTTTGGCCTCATCAGACGTCTGTTTTCAGAGCGTCTGTTTGGGCATGAACATCTTTTCTGCAAGCAGGTTTGTCATGCATCTGTATCAAGAATGATTGGAATGGTATGAATAACTGTATAATCAGTGTCCCAGTGAGTGCGCCCACTCAAACATAACTCTCTCCCTAGTAACCAGTGTTCCTCGCTCCAATACAATGACTGACAATTTATGTATGAGCTCCGTACAACGACGCTCTCAGACCACCGACTAATGAATTGTCAACGGCTCTCATGGGGGATGGTTTTGCTGACAGGTTGCTCTCTGGAAAACTGGGTCACATTCCCACAA
Organism: Pentamera pediparva; assembly: GCA_025400115.1. NCBI lineage: Eukaryota > Metazoa > Echinodermata > Holothuroidea > Dendrochirotida > Phyllophoridae > Pentamera > Pentamera pediparva. The sequence goes on from JAODTT010593044.1 coordinate 334, forward strand.
CAACCTCTCCAAACCCTAGAATCGATATGTGATACATGAGTAATGGCTTAACACGACTTGCATTATCATTTTGGGCAGCTTGTTCGCGCTATTTAACTTCCTCGAATGAAAAGTGGCTGATCAGCTGCACCTCAATTCACGCTGATCCCAACCTCTAAGTTGGGGGAAGGAGTGAACCTATTCGTCAATGAAAATGATGTGCCACATAGAGATATCAACACAGCGCATCTGAAAACTAGCAAACCGACTCTAGTATCGTTGAAGTCATCTACAAAACAAGCAAAACGCGTGCAAGATAGGCAAGATGGGGTCGTGAAATTTGCACCCCATAATTTTGACTATTTAGTGCCCATTGAAGCCAAATCCACCTAAAATCAATTTTGGCACAAAAATCCTACGGGGATACACAGCGTTCCACACTAGAAAAGCATAACTGGAGTCTCCAGGAAATACACAACTCAGATGTACGTCACAAGTGGATGAGCTCTGTAGCAGACACTTGCTGTTTGTGGGATCCTCTTCCTTTATAGTCATTTCCGTGTTTTTTCAACGGAACTACCTCCATGCATGCCATAACTGCGGTGGTATTCAGTGGAGTTCACGCCTGGTAATTACAGACTAGATCTGTAGATATCTTAACTTGAAATTGATATTCTATTTCCCAACCAGAGTAGGGCACTCGCGTGTCATACACGGTACACCAAGTCACTAACAGACCGGGCAACTAATTTGTGCTCTATTCGTTCGTAAAAATAGACAACAATCGTTCTAGAAGTCTCAATCCGCCACACTTTTTTCTGCATAGGCATGCATCTTCTGCCATTTCCAGTCTCCATCTCCGTTCATCACCTGATACCGATACTGTGCCTATTTGAGAACATTACTCGTATCCTTGTATTACTTGCAATTAACAGCCAGATCTGGGACATCCATTCCGCATATTGCCTATCCTGATAAAGGATGAAGGACCAGGATATATACGCCAAATGCAAAGAGTTGGCTACAACATGTTACAGCGCGAATTCGATATGCATAGGCTATGCCTGGCCTATGCCGTACTATCGTAGTAATATCGGCATCATGCTGTCTTCAACGACGAACGTGTATACAGGTGTGTTACTGCATCGGATCGTGTGCATTGCTCATAGCACTCTCGGCCCTGTACGTCACGATATAAACTGTATTTGTTGACATGTCTATCCATTGTCCTGAGGGCGGGTCCACCTAATGAGGGCGCCATCCAAGAATAGTGTCCCGGGATCGAGGGATTAGCCCCTTCAAGCAAATTGGCTACTGCGGCTGCGGATGGGGAATATTCCTTTGAGATACAACGTTGTCATTCGAATCGCCCTTGAGTCTATCCTGTATAGGTCGGCTTTGTCTTGAAACCCCGTCTTTCACTAGAGCTCACCGAGGGAGAATTACGATTAGGACGCATCTCCGCAAAATGAGAGATCCCTGACGTTGCCATATCTGTGGTTTGACGACCTCCGTTCAGCTGATCCTCCGATGCGCCGTAACAACTGCCGTCGCCTGGCGACTGATGACGGGAGGTGAGCCTATGCTCAACATTTCTTAACGCGAGTCCGCAGGGAGTCGAGAAGATGCAAGCTGACATTGATCAGTTAATAGGTGACAAGGAGCCGGAGAGATTCGGGCATTACGCAGGTTATGGGGGTATCATAAATTGAGCTAGCGAAATTGATTTTGAAAACAAGTGTGAGCACTTCGCTGTAACAATGAGCAATAAGGACTACAAATGTGAATATTTGTTAAATAATCTTAAGGATATATCAGTTCGGGGAGTGTATCATGGGGAGCGAAGTTATCTGATGCCAGAATATAGTAATCTTCCAATATCTCTATGAGACGTTTCTTGGATTTTGAAGATACTATATAAGGTTAATGTGCAAAGGAGAGATTAAGTATCATCGATCAATACAGGAGTAGACAAAAGCTTGCTGAGTGACGCAATCGGGTGTCGAAGGCAAGTATAGTTTCATGTGAACTTGAACATACAGCCATTTCCTCGGGGTGGGGGATATGAGGTAGGGCTTTGAACCTGAAAGGCGCTTAGTTGACATATGAATAATGGTTTAAAAATCATTCAAGGAGTGGCATGCTTCTGATTACCGATATCCCGATCGAAAGAGAGGAAAGTAGTTGTATACTCCTATACATAAAACACGGTGGAAATTCAAACTTACTCAAGGCGTTAATCCCACTATTAAAACCTGCTTTCTACGGTATAGTTTCCGATCGGACGCTCCAGACATATCGCTCAAACAACTGAGCAATGAACAAAGATCAGTTACAGTAGCCTACTGTATCTTTTCTATTGGACGCATCATTTCGATTATGATCTTGTAAAAATTCGACAAGCCATACGAGGCTCGTCGCGATTCTTGAGTCGGTCGCGTGAGTGTCTGTGTGCGTATCGCTAGCCACGAAACTGCGCAGTGAATTGCAGATGTGTTCATTTCCCGGGAGGCGAGAAAAAGTCGATATTCGAAAAGTGTCTTCTCCACCCCTATGCCAGCTGCTGAGCTCTGTTACAACCGGCCAACGCTCTCTTCAAGTGGTCTTGGCGTTACATATGCCTGTCTGTTGTACCACGGGTAATTGATCGTTGAAGCTTTGGCTCACGCTTCGGTGCATTTTTAACACAAATTAGATCCGGACGGAAATTTCCTATAAAAACCCCATGGGAAGTTTCCCAAACCCATTGGAGTTTCTCATAGGATTTTTTCCCACAGGAAATGGACTTTTCATGGGAAATATATATAATATTATATGGGCGATATGCCGTATCGATATCGAATTGCACTGAGTGATTTTCTCCTCGTGACGTCGAACAAACGACGCCGTAGCTTTCTCGCTAGTTGCTAGCAGACGATATTGCCTCAGAATGACGCTTGGTGAATCTATTGATAATAAGTCACTGAACATTTTCGCGCGGTCGGATTAATCTGATCGGCTACTGAGGCGTTTCAACCGTAGACAATCAAATCCTGGAGGGACGGGCGAATGCTTCCTTAGGATTGGCAGATGCTGTTGTTCCTAGACTGTATTTTCATCATATAGGCCTATCATCTTACCATGACATGAAGTTTAGTATAGAGGATGTTAGTAATTTCCTCAGTGAATGTCACAGGAAATGAAACGTTTTACAACAACGATGGCATGAGCATCATAGATCTCGCTGAATACTGACATGGAAATATTCGTGAAGATTTTGTATCAACGCCACCATTTGAATGTAGGTTACCACACACAACCCGTTGGAGGGAGAGGGATTATCAAAACATGTGGGTGCCCATATTTCTCCTCCCAACAATTGAATTATGAGATCCGAAACAATAGCAGTTTTCAATATCAATTGAACAATAAAAGAGTGCCGCCACTCACTAGATAGCAAAGTTAGGTCGACATTTCGTTCTATCATTTCACATAACTCAAATTGATTCCTATCATCTTCTGCACAAATTTTAATATACACAGTGTGTGACGTCCCAGCCTGACCACGGCTTGCCCAGAATACACGCTGAAAATAAGAGAATGACCCTCACTCTATTGGAGCGGGATATCACTCAACTATGGACTTTCTCCAATGGAGTGTAATTTCGCTCAGATTCGTGTGATGATCACTCAGCGGTGGAATAGTCGCTTAGCAGAATCTATTAGAGTGAACATTCACTCGTTTCCTTTTTAAGGTGCATGCGGTCATTCCACCACACCCGTATTCATACGTTGGCGGAAAAGTCGGCACATCCAATATTGAAGTACGCAAGAATACATCTAAACCGATGAATCGAAATATCTTGATTGCAGTTGCACAGCCTGCCTTATGACATGACATGACATGACATGACATTTTCCTTTCGAAAAAAAATTGGAAATTATAAATATACGGAGCGCAAAACCTCATATAACATGAACAGTCAACAAACCCGGATGAATATTTCGGAGAAGACCAATCTCTCATTTCTCATCACATTTCCATGTTCCTATGTCTTGGGCTCTTCAAATCATCGCATGACTGACGGATCGCTTCCTGTTCGTCTGTAACTTCGTTTGGGATACAAGGAGATATCTGTTCAACAAGTAATATTCCCGATCAACTCGGAATGACGCCGTTACAATTTTTACATTCAAGACGAACATTTCGCATAAACGGAGGTCGGTTCGTCATTCACGCACTCTGGAGAAACCCTGGTGCATTCCTGGTGTAGTTGACCAGGATGAGGCCACCCTGACTCCAACCTCGTGCGTGACTCCATCCGCGCCAGTGGTTGGAGTCGTGGTGACCCATTCTTGGGTAAATTGACCAGAGTGCTACTAGAGTTTGCTGGAATCCTATCATAAATAGTAACTGCATTCGCCGTTCTTTCGGCTTCTAACATGACACGTGGATGCACTTTCTCGGAACCTGGAGGAGCGGAAGATTCATGGAAAGCGTGACTGCTCGCAGCTGACCCACGAGGCAAATATCTCAAACGAACCCTAGAAACTCCATGTCCACCGCACTATAGCGGAACCAGGAAATGAAGACCAAGACCTAGCTCGTCCATCGCAACTGCAAGTACAGCCATCTTGGGGGAAACGCTGCGGTGTAGGCGGGAGTCGAACTCAGAATGTTTGTATGCAAAGCGTCTCTGATACCGCTAGACCACGCTTCCGCCACCATTGTCAGCCTGTGTAGGGTTCTGAGCGTGCCTGCATGGGTGACGGCGAATTCTCGCTTGTTCTCCTCGCAGGCGTAAAATATTCCTGCTCACGGGACCGCCATTAAACGTCCTCATCCGACTGACGTGAGTGATGTTTCAACATGTAGCCACTCTCTCACATAATTGAGTGATAGGAGTGAGGGACCTTATGCATGTCAAGCAGACACTCTCCCACTCGGCTTTATACTTCCAAGTAAAGTGTTTGCCCGTGCTGTTTGCGTGGGCTTGGTTAGTCCAAAACATCGAACGTAACGTCATGTCGGTTCAACTCCTTGCGATTATGTTGCTCTAATTGAGTGTGTTTTTCTCGCTTTAGTTTTGCGATGACGCCATCATGCGAAGAGAGCATGTTCTGGGTAGTCACTTTGCGGCTTTCTCACTAAGTCTCCGTCACACGTTTCTCTTCCGCGGCTATCCGTAGTACACCCACAGTACGTCCGTAGCAACCCCGTAACAAAACCGTGATAGACCGTAGTGGACCGTATCACTTCCGTAGTCTTGTTCCTTCTGCAACCCGTTGCAAAATTAAATGTCATCCCCGCTCGCCGCGGGTATCATCAGCACAACCGTAACTTGTTGTATCACCACCGTGGCGACCGTTGCGCAACCGTGACATTTCCGCCGTTGATCGTAGCCGGAAATGCACTTTGGGGAGGCTACAGAAATGGCACAGTCGTACCACGGTGTCACTGCCGATGTGCTATGGATGTACCACCGATTTGCTACGGTTATATCGCGGATATGCTGCGGCAGTGTTCTACACGCTATACGACTATGTTCTCTCGGATATGCTACGCGTACGATTTCGTTTCGGATATGCTACGGTTGCACCAAGGTATCTACAGTTACGCTACGGCCTTAAACAATACACACAGGACTCTGACCGACCATGGAACCGTAGCCCATCCTTAGCCACTGTAGCTTGTCAGTCGCCTAGCAGTAGCGCCCCCGTTATGCCGTAGCACAACTGTTGTGAGACCGTCGTGTTACCGAGACATTCAGCAGCGATTCCGTAGCATTTCCTCACTACATTTGTTAGTCTTCCTTGGCTCTTCCGTAGAGGCCGTACCTCAGTGCAACCGCCTACAGCAATAAAATCCGCAACCAAAATGCGGCGGTAGTCCTACGGTTCCCAACCATAGCGCTCCCGCCCCCCAAACCGCATGAATGTGACAGGGCCTTGTGAATACAGTCACGGTGGCACTGTGTAGTTGAGACTGAATAAACGCAATCTCGCAGATTATATCACTATGTTGATTCACCACAAGCATTATTTGCTTGCTTCAAGCCAAAGTCATGGCTGGTTGGTAAAATATTCTGACAAAATCAAACAAGGCATCGTTACACAATTTCTTCCGTTCGATCGCCTGGCCGACATGAGTAAATTTGCCATGCGCAAATAGAACCATTGCATACATATGACGCGCCGCTCCAATGTACGCCCACACGTACTCTCTTCATGATTCCACACTATGTGAACTGTTGTGGTGGTTTTCACCATTTATCTCAGTATGGTGCAGTTTCGTAGTTCATAGTTCCCCCCCCCCCCGACTATTGTGCGGTTTTCACCCACGCACACACATACGGTGCAGCATAGTTTGAGTTGAAGCCGTACGTGCTTCCGCCTACTGCTGAGTTGCTCGCCATAGCATTCTCCATGTCCAGCCGTTGCGACGCGCACGATATTGCTAGAGGAACGGCTTGCGCGGTAAGCATGATCGGCGCCAACTGATGCGCCGATGTATTCTGTGTGTACACTGGTCCGCTGACGTAGGGCTGCGTGTGCGCGATAGTGAGTAGTGATTCCTTGCTCTCCTTTGCGGCTTCAGCTCCCCGTTGTAGCGATGACGGCAGTTCGTACTCTTGGTTCGTATCGACCGTTAAAAGCTCCATGGTTTTACCGCGGCTCAGGGCCCCCATTGCCTCGTGCGTCGTCCCTATGGTGGAAAGCGTCGTCGCCGGGGTCAGGGCGGTCATATACTTGTGGGGTAGGAAGTTCGTTAGTGACGTCGATGACAAGGGGGCGGCTAAAGTGTTCACAGTGGTGGACATGATTTCGCGGATGGGCGGAAGCTGGTGGGCGGCGGGTCTAGGGGGCGTGACGCCAGCAGAGTTTCCGGGGTTGTAACACACGAGAGTATGTCCTCTCAGAGACGCAGCCGAGCGGCTGCTACGGCTCCTGTTGTTTGTTGTAACGATCCCGTTGTCCCGGAGGTGATCACGTGATCCAATGACGATCTGATCAGGTGGGGTGAGCCCCTCCTCCTCCAGCAGGTAACTGACCGCCTCCTGACTGCAGTTCTTATACCCAGTGACGTATCCCTCTAAGGCAGACTCCCAGAACATGTCATACCCGCTTCTCGTCTGGAGGTGGTTGTCTCCAGAATCAGTAGGTGACGGAACTGTCTCCTCCGCCTTGGGTCCTGCCGAGGGGGAGATACGAAATGGAAATTACAGCATGGCAACAACAGGTCATATAACCCTAGGTTCGTGAGGAACCACATTCACTACTCATTCTTGTAGCCCACCGTAGATTGAAAGTCGTGCTTGTTTGCATCAGATGTCGAGACCCCCTTCCCCCGCCACACATAAAAAGACCCAGAGAGGCTTTGGTGACAACAGTGGTCAATACAATGAACATATGTGTAGATCCACCGTGACCCATACCGACAGAACAGGGTGGAATTGGATGACTATGCGATTGCACTTATATTGCCCACAAGAGTGCTGAGCTCGGTCCAGGCAGACTGACTTGGCAACTTGGAAATCGATCAATTGAGAGGGGGAAAGGTAATCATGGGGTTAAATGAAACGAACTCTTGGTAATGACGCAGGGAACAGAGCGGGGAGAATCACAGTATGTTCCACATAAACACGATCCCTGTGGCACCAACAGTGACAGTGCTGGAGCACATTTTAGGACTTGTTCAGCGCGCGCGCTCGTTCGTGTGCTGGCTGCGTGTCCTCCCAATTACCTCCTGTCAGGAAACCTTGCCCGGCAGGCGAACCGATCACGGGGCACGCGTTCCTTCGGATGAGGGAAACAGGATACTTTGAGATCGAGGGTCTTTCGGTATGACTCCTGACAATATACCATCAAGGAGAATATACTTTCACAATGTAGAAACGACTGTAACGTTGTCATCAACGAAAAAATTATAGATCTGCAGTCACATAACCTACGTACGTTCTATGGCCGTGAGTGATAATCTGATAATGATGTGCCAGTTACCGGTGCATGTGTGAGTGATCACAGTAGTTAGGCGGGAAATGACAGGTGGTGGGTATTTTGGGAGTTTGGGTACTAAGATCAATCAAAATCGCATTATCTGCCGAGGACATTACCGGTACTCAACGAATTCCCTTTCAACAATGTAATATCTACCGACGACACTCCATCCAAGCGTTGTTCTTGCATTGGTGCCCGTCTGTTTCATCTACCGCCATCAACCATTCACCCACCCCTTCCTCCTCAACCCCTCCCTAATGACATTGGAGGTTCCGTTGTAGTGAAGCACAGAATCGACAACAACCCGAGTTCATCCCGGTTGTCTTTTCTTGTATACAGACTTATGTGAGTCTAAAGTGTCAAACTGAATAACTGCTGCAACTACCGTATACTATGCGTGTATGGCCTAAGGTGTCTTGCACACTCAGCATTCATTGCAAACATCCAGAAAGTGACTATTCACCTTCCTCAAGGTTATTTGCACCGATCTTTCAACAGCAATGCATACGCCAGTATACATAATTCATGAACGCATATGGCACTTTATCGTTGAACAAGGTGGAATATTATTATATACATATTTTCGAGGACGATTTTTCTTGTTGAATGCCAGAAACGCCTGGTTTTAAATCGAGCGATCATATTACTCGGATGAGTGGCTGCATAAATTCGAAAGGGCGGACGATGGTAGAAAATGGAAGCAACGAAATGTTCTGGCGGTTGAAACAAGACGGCAGAGAGATATAATTTTTTGCCGGTATATCTCAAGAATTAAAAAAAAACAGTACAGTATGGATCGGAGACCTTCACCGAAATAGTTCACACCCACAAGTTTTGCAGTGAGTGGAGTATCATCTTGGATAACAAATTAGAAATTAAGAACGTGGACACTCAAATTCGACTATTTTGGTTCTCCTGATACCCAAGTATTTGAAAAGGTCGTGTTTTTTGTAATAAAAAAAATGGTCAATGTCTGCAGTTGTGTTGACAATCGTCAATTGAATTGGGGCCCAACATCCATGACCCCAAACGTATTTATATAATAAGAAAGAAAAAACAGAGCACATACTTGAATGGATATGTTCAAAATGTCGAAAAGTGGAAATTCAGTGTAGCCTAGTACGTACTTTGTTTGATACTTCGTGATTTTCTCTCCTTCCGGGTTGCCCACTCATCTTCCTTCTCTTCTCGAGGCCGTTTCGAGGCTTTCTTGGTAGCAGCCGCCTTTTTGAGGTAGTCTGCGGCCATCAATAGCAGCTCTTCCTCATCTAATGAGGTATCAGACTTGAAAGAAATTTAAAGAATGATAAAAATGATTCGAATTATACTTCAGGCAAGTTATGGGGCAATATGACAATTTTGTAAGCTCTACTAAACTCGTTCATATGGGTCGTAGGCCTGCCGGTATACGCTGTATTATCTGGTTTATACTCACGTGCGTTTCCACTGATTTCATACGAACGCAAAATACTTGGGGACGAGTTAGCAGCATGCATAGAGGCGTGACAATAAAACTAAGTCTGCCAAATAATGCGAGTATTTAGCAATGGAAGTTTCACTGTAGTATTAAAATCCCATGTTTATCTGGTTAGTAGTGAAACATTGTTCTCGGACTCAAATTATTCTGAACCAGGCTGCCAGGAAGATTTCTTAACTGCGGTAGCAGCAGTACCTAACCACCAACAGTGCCTATATGTCCCAGGATGCCGCAGACATGACCAGCGATACACCCCAATTCACAAACTGAACTGACGGTGTTATGTTATAAACCCCGTCGATACTTCGAACCAGTCAACAAAGAATACGATTGATATTTTGAATACAGTCATTTAATTATATATCTTTGTCAAGGAGAAGACTGATCAATTTTTCACTCGTGTGATGAATCGATCGGCCCGTCAAGTTATTCAGAACCCGAGGAAATTACCTTGACCAAGACCGTGAGGTGTGTGGAATTCATGGATACAAGGGAGAAGCCTGTACTGAATGTCAAAGGTGCAAATGAGAATCGAATGATTTCATACAGTCGGCGAACTATCAGACTTGAGATCCTCAGATTCGGGGTTTGAATTTATTGCCGTTCACCCGTACCCAAAATACGAACATACATACTAATGGAATTGCTGCATCAGATTAGTTACATATTACTTCCCTGCATTGCCACTCGCCAGTGATCGCCTATTTTCCAAACTCCTAACTGACCTCTTCAAAAATGTGAATTAAATTGTTTAATAATGCCAAACCTTTGATATATTTGAAACTGAATCAGAGTAGGCCTTCCAGTCATCGGCCCCTGCATGCCAACAGTTATCTGTGTTGAATGCTCAATTTTCAATCTCTTTATGGCATCCCTGAGAAAATTGACCCAGCCCGACGAGCATCAAATTTATTGCACAATCGCAAAGACGCATCAATAAATTTCACAAAACTTTCACGCGCTTCAATACACTTTCACTTATCCACGACCAACCTTCTATTATTATTCTTTCTCCATATACCGATCGAGTTGCTTTGTCTCCTTTCTGAATATCGAATTCAAGAGCCTAACAAAGAGGTCAACTGGTCGCATGTCAAGCTTCGTCCCGTGTAATATTCCAGCGCGATATGGCTCGCCGTCCGAGTGATTATAATGTCCCTCTGCATCTTGGGGTGGTTTTGTGTGACAATTCGGCGACAGGACAAGCAACGCGGAATCGATCGAGTAAACTGAGTCATAAATATATTGATCACGAGGTGATCGTAGATACTGAATGAGGAATCCAACACGGGTCGAAAATAAGGTTAGGCATCTGTGAAATTCGATGAAATGCGAGACACTTGAATTGTAGGCTTGCGGAGAAGTATATCTATATATCACCATAAAGCCTCTTCGATGGAGTCGTCTAAAAAACCGTCGAATTAACGACGCTGCCGTTTGCATGACATTACAACGGAGTGTCATCCCAATGTGTATTATAACAAATCATATAATAAACTGTTTTCTGGTCCCATGCCTCTGCTTGTGCACTCATATACATTTTCAAATAATATTACTGTTATATCATCAAGCGGCAAATATGGCTCGCACAACCCAGCGAATAATGGAAAGGTCCATTTTCGCAAGAATCGTCCTACGGTATACCTCAACGAATTCTACACTGACTTATCATGATGACGATATACCAAATTCAGCACCGAATATTATCGACCATTGGGTTGGAGTTCACGAGGACAGAATGGCAACTCAGATTTGGTCACGTGATTAATGGATATTGTGAGACGATTCACCAGCTTCAAGTGGCTAGATAATTCAGTCGCTTCATTGAGAGTTTAGTTGAAAGGTGTATTCCCAAGAAAGAGGAACAGAAGTTTAGTTATGACGTAACGATAGCAATATAGGCAAATGGGGATGATCGATATGGTGATTGTTTTTGTGAGCTGACTTATTGGTTCATTGATCAGAAAAAATATTAAAGGTTACGTGACGTGATTATCTTTCCACTGGTACAGAGGGAAATATGTATTCAATACATAATATTGCTTCGTTGAACATAAATATTCATTCGGGGACCGATGCGAAGGCTGTTCATACACACTGCAGAGACCTTGGTCAATCCTTATTAGTAATCTTCATTCACACATCTTCCCCCAATTGTGGGGCACT
>JAODTT010594153.1:0-11928 GCA_025400115.1 Pentamera pediparva
TGATTTAATTTCGCGATTTTCAAATATAGTTTTGGTGATTACAATAGTCACATCGTTTCAAACTTTGCAACATGTTTCAATGCAGCAATATTCACTCAAAAAAAGGATTGATGGGGAGGAACCTTTTGAACAGACCTGAAGTTTAGTGGAGAGCAATAATAATAACAGGTTATGGGTGACTTAATGAACGATATTTGCACACGACTGCCGATGAGATCTTGCAGCTCCGGGATTGCCCTCTTGTTTTCGTTTGTTGTATCATTTCAAATATGTTTCCCGAATTCCTTCCTGAGAAGTTCACTAATTCACCAGACACTCGCATTCACTTATAATGAAATGAAAATAATCAACGGGGCGGCGGCACTTCTAAACATCTAGAACCTGTGAACGCCACAGGCTATCAATTCGGATATTTTAGGTAAGGTTCAACTCTCAGTCATCACTACTCAGCATTCGGCAGTCGGTATAGAGTAGACTTGGCTTGGCGACCTGCCAAGGTGGCGGATTCTGCGAAATTCCTTCTTACCAGTCAAGTGTACTTCCCGGTGAGAAGGGACAGAAGAGTAGTTGACTGGTATACGTAATTACGTAGTGTAACTACCCTTGTATTCAACTGGAAGGCGCTCGGTTTCCATTTAGACTCATCTTTCCTGACAATAATGTGTTTGCCAGTGCGGCAAATCAGACAACTATTACGCCACTGTAGCCATGGCGACCACATGCAGACAGGTGTATAGGAGGAGAAGGAAACGAAGGCTGATCTTGCTTTGGATCGGGCGGAATGGGTTAGGTGGAATATATAATTAAATCCAAGGAATTATAAATTCAATTCTGGATTGAGGAATAAACATGACCCTTCGCAATTGAATGAACCGGGAGCAAAAACTGGGCGTGTTTTTTTCTTATAGGGCGAGAGGCGGATCGGTAGAGTATGGCCTATAATGCAACACTTAGGCCTTTTCCAACAAACTCGATGGGAAGCCGGGAGCCGATCCGGGCACTGGTACAAACTAACAAGAACGAAAGACTGCGCTGTGATGTGATGTGATGTGATATTAGAGTCCGTTTTACATCTATAGTGGCAGTACTATAGATATGTGTACGTCACAATACACGTGTGTTGTCAGAAAACAAAACTAAAAACATTTCAGACGGATATTCGTGAGAATAGGGATAGAATGACATTTCAGGGAATTTTACTGTCTTCAGGGGGAAACATTTCAGCATTTGTTTGGTAGGCTATATGCTTACCACAGTGCTACTTCGCTCAGATAGTAAATCATTTCGGGCGCGACATCTGCTTGGTAGGCTATATGCTTATCATAGTGCAACCGTGATCAAAAAAGAAAATCAAACCACCACCCCATCTCCTTCTTGCTACTTCATGCTTTAGGTTCGTCTGAGCAAAACCAGTCCCAACGATTTAAAATTGCCACAAATGTCCAAGGTAAATCAGGGTGAATGCGATGGAAATCAGTCCCCACAGATTATGTTCTGTGACAGTCTGACAGATATGATAAACAAAAATTCCCAGGCATTCCGTTCAAATGATTCGTAGCAAAGTAACCAACCAATCTGATCACAACTGTATCTAGGCCTATATTACAGTGTTTTAAGCTTTCTCGACCTCTCGCAAATGATAATAATTTGAGATACCGGTGGTGTTTGATAACTGTATCACAGTATGGTAGTAACACATTTTGTCATCATCAAAAAATTGCCCCACGAGAGGTTTGATGAGGTCAAAGTAGGTCAACAGATGTAGTTCGCCCAGACGAACAAAACTTCCCATTATGACATCCCCTAAAAGGTTTCATTGCCAAGATGTCATTGTTAAATTTATCTACATTTCAATGTTTCAGGCTGTCCTGACTTTTCACAAAGGTTCATAACTTGTTATATGAGTGTCCTAGTAGGTTAGTGTAATTGAAATTGTGCTTTGTCTCAACAAGACGGATTTGCTTGTCACAAAAAATCAGCCATCAAGGTCACGAGCTCAAAGGTCGAATGAGGTCAAAAAGTCAAATGGGGGTCAAAGAAGGTCACCAGATTAAGTTCGCCCAGACTAACGAATCTTTCCATAACGGTACCCACCTAAAATGTTTCATTGCCAATATGTCAATGTCAAACGTCAAATTTATCTACATTATCTCAATGTTTAGGCTGTCCTGACCTTCCAGAAAGGTTCATACCTTGAGATACCTTGTGATGGGAGTGTCGTAGTACTTCAGTGTAATTGACTTTGTAGTTTGTATCAACAAGACGAATCTGGTTGTCACAAAAATAGCCCTCGCAGTCACGAGGTCACAGGGTCAAATGAGGTCAGAGTAGGTCACCAGATGTAGTTCACACATATGAACAAACCTTTCCACTACGGAACTCTTCTAAGATGTTTCGTTGCCAAGATATAAGGATTTTTCTGGTGACCTTGAATGACCTTGACCAACACCAAAAACAATAGGGTTCATCCTTACCATATGTGTAACCGACATACTTAATTTGAACTGTCAGATAGTACACTAATCCCATTACATGTTAGGTATCAGCCTGGCGGTCCTCCCAAAATGGCAAAATTATGACGTCATTGTCGCCGTGGGAACACCGAGAGCCTCCGGTGCGAGGGAACAGATCGACAGAGAGAATGTGAGGGATGAAAGAGACGGAGGCTTGAGCAGGATCGGTATGTAGGTTATATCATCACATAGTGGGGGTGTCTTCTAAACCTGACGAAATTTCCAGGAAAGATCGAAGCGGGCGTGATAAGAGGATGATCGTATCATCATTTCCCCCATTCCACGACCGGTGCATGAGAAGGTTGTCATTAGATTGAAGCGACATGGAATAAATGAAGGGGCAGTATAGTCAGATAGTATTGAATGGCAGAAATGAACCGCGTAGTAGTTAGGAAGGACAGCCATGTACCCAGTTCTGATATAACGCTCTATAGCTGCCACACCTACTCACTAGAACGACGTTATTTTCAGGCATCAATCTTGACGTTTATGATCACCACGAGGTCAGCAGTATTCCATTATCTATGGGGTTCTTTTTACAAGCATGTTCGGATTCCAAGCACATCTGCATATTATTGATAATCCTATTCTCTGTGGGAATGAAATTGCAATGCACCCGCCTGCGGCTTGGGCATCATGCAAATCTGCCTATCAATAGGATTCTCCTAATCCAGTGACCCAGTAAAGAACACAATCGATCATACACAATAGGCCCTACGAGCAATCAATTAGGAAACAGATCAGTGGATCGAGCAGGCCTGGTTGTAGATCAAATGATGGTGTGATCGATGATACCCGCGAAGTTCTGTGCTATTTCAATCCAGCTGTGAAGACGGATAACGAACTGTGCGCAAATGAAATGAAACCTCAGTTATTGTTCCCCGGACGTAACAGTCGTAACAGTAATAAATTGGAGAAAGGGGTAAATCCGATTTGTATCACCTGATCACGTGGCTTTATTTATGCTGTTCATGGGATGGTGCTTTCCTTTCCAGATTTTGTCAGAAAATACCATATTACTCAACAGTTCGATATGATACAAGTGGCGTGACTTCGCATGAGGGTGGTCGGGGCATATAGAAATATGTGTCACCCAGGTTCCTGGTGATTTGCATAAGCGTGCGTGACTATGGCCAAGTATAAGGGCCTATACTACATAAACAAAAGAGTGAATGCTACTCCATAGAGTGTGTTGTTTGACCACTCGGGTGACGAGTGGTATCCTAAAAAATTAATCACTTGAATTAACAAATTATAATTTCAATCCACAATTTATGAATTTGAATCATTAAATTAATTATTCGGATTAACGAAATAATAATTTGAATAAAAAAATAAGCCAGTTCAGAGTTACGAGTGCGCATGCTCACGGCTGAGCAGTGAGCAGACCGAGGGAATAGAGTATATTCGCCCCATGGGGCTATCATCACGGCTTATTTCTATACTGTCACAACTTTCCGAAAACGAACCCAGTTCATCCCCTGTTTTAGTATGTCAGTGTCGATGAGAGAGGGGGGATTTTTGTGGAGTTTCGTGCTCCGTCAGAGGGGGTTCCGAAAGATCGTTTTGCCCACTGTTCGTGCAGTGTGTGACCGTGTCAGACTGCCTGCCGTTCCCCGTTGACCTTTGACACCATATCATTATCATACATTACACTGCAACTCTGAACTGGCTTATTCTGTGGAGATCACCTCGACAAGGCTATGGTATTGGCACAATTGGCATATGTGATCTGATATAACAAATTCATATCATGGTTGCTTAGTGTGTGTACAACAGTTTGCATATTTCTCTCGTTAATACATCTTCTGTGTGGTTCCTTGCTCGGGGACTAACCTAGAATAATGCTGAACACAAAATACAGGCAAGTGCTCACTTACATCAGTAATAATGATACCAGCTGACAAATTGAGACTAAAGTCGTTGCAAAATATATCATCAATTAACGTAGAGGTCTTTTCATTGATACGAGTGGGTCCGGAAATGAAAAGCATGAAAGAGATGGAATAAACACCATCTGAAAATCGAGTTACATGATGGTTATTACCGGTACCATATTGCATGTTATTATAATTGAAATCACCAGCAATGAAAACAAGTTTTCAATAAACATGCCTGCAAAACGATCGGGTGGGTGGAAGGTTACACGCACTAAGTACTGTGGGACATTTGGTATCAGTAATTTCCAAAAACAAGGATTCATAAAGTGGCGAGTTCAAGTACAGATCCTCTCTGGTGTTATCATTATTACCACACCGAATGTAGAAAGCAACTCCTCTACCCCGTCGCTTCTTCTGGTCATTATTTATGAATGTATAACTTGGAATAGAGATCAATATTTCACCGTGCATGGTCGCGTAACGCGAACAGTGAGACAGTACCCTTGTGGGGCGCAATCCATACCATCGCTCGCTGTGCGCCCTGCTTGAAGTTTCACCCATCCTTCCCTCCCAACCCCCACTTTCTCCCTTAGTGACGAATTTGACACTCTGCATTTCAATAAGTAGGCTGCAATATTTTCATCTCAACTCCGTTTCCATTTTCACATTCTTTGCAGGAGTCCACGATAGTTGTAATAATTTCACGAGCGGAGATCGCGTCCAGATATGGGGTATAAATTGAGGTTGCTGCTGCTACCAGCTTTCATCGCAGTCAGCATTGTCTTGGATGTGTTGTTCGAAGGTATCCTGTCGACCTATCACCAAATACCGGTACATCAATCGAAGTCTTTCGGGAACAGCAATGACAACCGCGGTCACCCGAGGTGGATCAGAGATAGACTCGTAGATGTTGGTGGCCAGCTTCATCAGTCCAACGGTTCCATGCTGCGGGATCCGAGTGGCCTCGAGAACACTTTGAAGATACCCGAACGGATTGGCACTGAGCCGGCGGGCGAGAGGATTGGTGGGAGGTACCCGTGGAGTGGCATCACAAAACCGGTGAATCCTCATGACTACAGGCTCGTTATAAACCAGCCGAACCTTTGTCGAATCAACGGGCGTCTTGATGACGTGTTCTTGTTGGTCGTTATGGCGTCAACGCCCGTCAATTTTACACAGCGGCAGCGTCAACGAGAGTCATGCTTGAGTGCGACCAGAGTTTCCGGGAGGAATGTAAGAGCAATATTTCTTCTCGGAGGGTTCGGGCTGAACTCTGAAGTTGTGGATAAGATCCTGGAGGAGTCTGACGAATACAGAGACATCATAATGGAAGATTTCCATGATTCGTACTACAACCTGACACTAAAAACGTTGATGGCCATGAAGTGGGCCAGTATGTACTGTCCTCAGGCTGCCTACGTTATGAAAACGGATGACGATATTTTTGTTAACATTAAGAACATAGTCGACACCCTTGAAGGTTCCGCTCGAAGGAGACTAGTAACTGGCCTCCTCTTCACTTCCAACGTCCCCGTTCGAAACAAGGCAATCAAGTGGTATATCAGCGAGGAGGAGTATCCCGAGGATGTTTTTCCCTCGTACTGTTCTGGTACCGGGATGATTGTTTCTGGAGACTTGCCGCCAAGGATATTCACAGCGTCATTGTCGATACCGTACATTAGCCTCGAAGATGCATTCGTCGGACTATGTCTGGAGAGGCTAGAAGTTTCCCCGACGGCCGGTGTCGGATTTTACGTTAATTGGCAGTACTTTGACTACTGTCGTTTCATGGGATCAAAGGCGATTCATCTCAAGATACCACAGGAGGTCGGTCAGTACTGGAAGAACCTCCAGGAAAATCGGGACAATATAGATTGTGACGCATTTCATCATTGGTTATTTCAGGTTATTCGCGGAGGAGTTGCTTCAATGTTATTTCGCTGTTATTATAGTCTCCCCACACGTCTCAGAGGATACGCGCAAGACACTTTTCTACCGTATTTGAAGGATACTGTGATGACCGGAATTTGAGGGTCAAGAGTCGTGTGGACGCGACTTCAGTAGTTTTGCTACCTTTTATCCAATAAATGACAGGAATGAGAAAACGGCACACAATAGCGGTCCCCCACGGGAAGGGGGAACAAGTATCCTTACACTGGTGACCTTACCATATTCCTCAACAAAACCTACATTTTCTATGTATTTATACTTTCCCCCTGTCTCGTCCCGTTTTTCCCTCCGTAGCTTCCTTCTTCTAGCTTTTTCATGTTCCCACTCACCGATGGGCCCCCACCCCGACCGCATATGCCTTCCTTGTTATGGAGAGGGTCACATGTGTCACACACTACATGGTTTCACTTGGGGAAGTATACCGACCTGGACCTCGCAGATGATGCTACATCTCTTGCCGAGTCCGTGGCTTCTCTGGTGGACGCCCTCCGGTGCACTCAGTCGGGAGGCCAATTCGCTGAGATTCCATGTGTCTTGGGCTGAGACCAAGATCAAGTCTTTTGGTTGTACTTTGGATAGTACCATCGAGTCGATAGAGGTGTTGGGGGAGAACGCTGAGTTCACGGAGTGATTTGTCTACTTCGGCAGTGTCATTAGTGGTGCTGTGTCGTCACAGTCGTGCGAACTCGAGGTCAGTAGATGCCCCGAGCTGGCATATGGTGTCATGTCACTCATGTGGTCACTGAGCAGAGGGATCAAAGAGTGTGTTTTCAGTTCCATTGTGCTTTCAGTCTTGCTATAGTCCAGTAGGGCGTGGACGCTCACTGGCAGGAGTGTGATGTGTATAATGCAAGGGTTCTTGGATGGCAGGGATGGTGAGGGTTGAGTGCTTGATTCGTGACAGTCAACTGCGCAGCTTTGGTCATATGGCACGCCTCCCGGCAGTCGATCCTGGCCACTGTGTGCTGTCAATACGATACCCAATGTGTCGCGGCCGGCCGCCAGGCGACAAAGTAGTTCATGGTATAGCGCGGTTACGCGTGTACCCCACGGAGTCATGGATGATGGACCAGGCCCAGGCGCGGTCGCTTGCCTGGAGGAAGCAGGGTGATAAGACGCGGCGGGTGGTTGCCGCAAAATGTGCCTTCTAGGCATGTGCTCACATGAGTGGGAGAGTGAGTTGAGTGGAGCGATGGCGATAAGATGCCTAGCCCAATGGCACATTGGGAAAGTAGACCAGCGTTTTGCGGGATTCCAACTCCCAATCTGCCGTCCGGAGAATCCGATCTCTGGGCTGATCCAACCTACATAGTGATATTGGGCGGCGATGAAGTTATGATTGTGATGGATGCGGCATAATGCGGATCGAGTTGGTATAATATCAAATCATTGGTGATAACTTAACACACCCAGACTCGATGTTTAGGAATTAAACATATCTTCAACACTGTTTTGACTAACTTTCGGAAACGTATGTAAATCTTGGATGTAAAATTCTTAAACACATTTTTTCTAATTAATTAATAAGCACACAATTGTTTAATTGCTAAACATACTTACATAGCCTATTCAGTGTACAGTTGTGAGTACCAGATTGTGGTCAATTTTCTACATCTCATCTATTCGGATTGCATAAACAGATGAATGTGGAATAACTTCGTTGCGATGAAGATAAAGTGCCTTGTCCAATGACAGTCGGCAATACGGTACGGAGAGTCCGATCTACGTGCTGATCTGACCTACATAGTTATATCCAGCGGCAATGAAATTACGATTGTGATGGATGCGGCATGGTGCGGATCGATTTGTTATAATATCAAATCATTAGTTAACTTTCGTTTAAACAGACACATAAAAACGATGTTTAGGCATTAAACATTTTCATCAACACAGTTCTGACAAACTTCAGAACACGTATTTGAATGTTGGATGTCAAATTCCTAAACACATCGATTCTAATTATTCATTAGGCACAAAGTATAATTGCTAAACAATGCCAATTCAGTGTACAAATGCTGAAGAGGGGGTCCCTGAGTGTTATCAATTTTGTACATCTCGTCTATTCAGATTGCATAAACAGATAAATATGGTGCAGCGTTGTTGCGATGAAGATAAAGTGTCCTGCCCAATGGCAGTCTGCAGTGCGGAGAATCCGATCTCCGTGCTGATCTGACCAACATAGTGATATAAAGCGGCAATGAAATCACGAATGTGATGGATGCAGCATAATGCGGATTGAGTTGATATATTATCAAATAACCCTGTCATACAACTTTAGTTTACACGGACTTCATGAAAACGATGTTTAGGATTTTAACATTTTTATCATCAATGTTTTGACAAATTTCGGAAAAAGTATTTGAATGTTGGCTGTCAGATTCCCGAACACATCGTATCTAATCAATCAATAAGCACATATTGTATAATTGCATAACCATTTTTTCTTATCTAATCTATTCAGATTGAATGAACAGAAACATATAGTACATCATCGTTGCGATGAAGATGCAGTGTTCGGCCCGATGACATGTGCAGTCCGGAGAATCCGATCTCCGTGCTGATCGGACCTACATAGAGATATTAGGCGGCAATGAAATTACGATTGTGATGGATGCGGCATAAATCGCATAATGTGACTTGAGTTGATATAATATCAAATAATTCGCTGAGTTTACTTTTGGCACATTGGAAAAATAGACCAGCGTTTAGCGGGATTCCTACTCCCAATCTGCTGTCCGGAGAATCCAATCTGACCTACATAGTGATATCAAGAGGCGATGAAGTTACGATTGTCATGAATGCGGCATAATGCGGATCGAGTTGGTATAATATTCAATTATTTGTTATATCTATATCTATATTTACACACTCAGGCTCGATGTTCAGGAATTATTTCTGGGCTGATCTGACCTACATAGTGATATTATGCGGCAATGAAATTACGACTGTGATGGATGCGGCATAATGCGGATTGAGTTGATATATCAACAAATCATTAGTTAACCTTATACACTCAGACTCGATGTTTAGGAATTGGAACACTGTTTTATCAAACTTCAGAATGTTTAATGTTCAATTCCTGCACACGTACTTTCTTATTATTGACTCAGCACATATTGTATCATGTAGGCCTACAAGCGTGGGTCAAAAGTGAGGTCAATCTTTTTGACAGCTCATTTATTCAGATCGCATGAACAAATAAACGTGCTTCGTATACGTACAACCTTTTTCCTGTCAAATATACAATGAAAGAATAATTTATTATGCTACGTTGGAATGTACTATACCCGTCTAAGGCCCTATTACAAGAACTGTTACAAGCACTCATGAGTTCGGTGGCCCGAATGGAATATATGGTCCGCTGTTATCAGAAAACGACCAACACTGCAAATCTCTGAGAGCAGAATAAACTAGGTATAACAGAGGAAGTCCTAAACTAAATGTTGCATGGACCGTCTGTGCCCCGATGCGCGGGATATCCCACAACAGAGAGGTTGCATAGTAATAACCTCAACAAGGATGATGCACAGTAATAATATAATAATGAAATGGTACTTATATAGCGAATATTTCAACAGGGCTGCTCATAGCGCTTTACAATAGGAAGCAAATGTGTTAAACACACTAGTGATAAAACAAAACTGGACCAGAAACCTACAGAATATAGTAACAACAGCTGGGTAAAAACTCCAATATACAATTGGTCAATTGAGGTTAGAAGAGTAGAAAAATATCTAGGATGTAAGAACGGTTAGAAGTGGCGAAATATACATAGTCGAAGAAACCCAATCATAAAGTGAACGCTAGTCTGAAATAATGTGTTCTCGATGGCCTTTCAAAATTGGCATGAGGATCAGAGGCACGCACAGAATCCAGCAACGCGTTCCAGAGTTTGGGAGCACAGACTAAGAATGCTCTCTCGCTGGCCTTGCGCTTCGTCCTCCTCTCCTGAAGTCGGCCCTGTGATGACGGTGTACGGTGTGAGAAGAGAGGATAAGTACTGAGGGGTGAGACCATGTTGTGCTTTGTAGGTGAGTATGTTGATATTGTAGTTGTTTTACATGTTCGCTCTTCGTCTTCATGCAAACCATGTGAACAGCATTATTTTGAACAAGTTCCAGTTCTTCGTTATGAACATTTTGGCAGGCCGATGAGAAGGCTATTTACATAATCCAGACAAGAGGTGACAACGGTATTGGTCAAGGTAGCAGCCGCATCACGCGTCAAAAATGGACGAATATAATCTACCTGTCTGATATGGGAACAGCACGTCCTGACAACACTATTGATATTGGGCAGCATGTCCAATTCTGAGTCGATCACAGCTCCTATATTACGACAGAAACACTTGCAGCTCCTATGTTCATGTTCGTAATATGCGATAGACACCTCCTGGTGATTCACGGACTTTTTCCGGCTGCGTCTTCCTCGTCATCGCAACGAAACCTACACACGTTCTTTTTTCCTCGCAATTCGCGTGACTGGAAAATGCTTCCCGGGGATGTGTTGCCTCCTTTCCAGCTGCTCAAAGGTAGGATCAACAAGCTGGATCATCCTCCTTTTCCTTAGTATCCTGTGCATGGGGGTTGCCTTACATTGTGGGGCAATCATGGGCCCGCCCTTCCTCATGTCACTTTGGAAGAAAAAAATGTCACCAAAGTAGATGCGGGCAAGGACCAATCAAACTTTGTCATCTCGGTCATTTGACATTTTAAAAAAACTCGAGTGTTATACCCATGAGATCGTAAGCACTCGTTTCTCCCCATCGTTATCAATACCAGTACTAGTAATGCAGTTCCTACGGGAATACACCTCAGACAGTTTCCAAAACCCTGATCTTTATTTCGAACACATTTGCAAACTCTTGATTGTCTGGCTCGCTCGTCGCAAGCATCCTGAAGACTTGAAAATAAAGTTAGGATGTTTGCAAACGTTGCGATATATCAATAGTGGAAATGAGTATCTTTCAAATTCGTGACTATGCTAGAAACAACATTTGAATAACTGTGAATGATCTTACGTATACCTTTCATTTGGCCCCTTCAACTATGAAATGGTGGATGGATAAATCGAAGATTCTTCCTACAGGCATATTCTTTGAAGTGCCCACTAGCAAGCAATGAGCCCACTAGCAAGTTCGAGGCCTGATCTCGCCTCGAACAGTCGAATGCGGCAATTATCACCATGATACTATCGGGGAGTACAAGAAGTTGATTCTACTGCCATTTAACTATTTAAGATTGCTCTCATATGATATATGAATGACAGATAACTGATCCCGTCTGTCAAGTGGTCTTTCCACAAAATAATATGGACCTGTATGGACCCAATATCCGTCTGGTAGCAACTGACGAGAAAGCGACGGCGTCGTTTGCATGTCGTCACGCACAAAATCACTCCAGTGCAAATCGATATCGATATTCGTGACCGTATATCATCACTGTAATATGTCAATACGAATTTAGTTCTAATATACCGTGAAAACGATTATCTGTAGGGACGTCATGCAATCGCTTTCTCGCCGGGTGTTGCGAGACGATAGAGCTTCTCTAATAATTGTGTGTTCTCTGTATTAAAGAGGTGAT
>JAODTT010595263.1:0-11921 GCA_025400115.1 Pentamera pediparva
ATTTGACATTGACTGACGCCCTAGCCTGGAGAAAATGAGGATAGCCTGGCCAACACGGACTTGTGTAATTGCCAGAAATTCTGCAGCATATTGGAGGGTCCAATATGGGATAAATACATAGTTCAGATTCACAACCCGTTCATTTACACATTTTCAAAATTCAGAGAAATTGCAAACGATTGGTGAAATCTGCCAATTCATTAAATTTTAATTCTCCATCAGTCTTTTGCCAGACAATCTTTTTGTGCAGCAAACAGCTCGGGAATTCTTTGTATGCCCAAAAATATATTGCTATGTGCTCAGAATATGTACATCACCCTGTGGAAAGGTTTCTTGCGGAGAAAAAACATAATAGATTCAATGATAAACACATACATATACATACACACATACAGCACAATAATATACATTTTGTTGTTTTGCACGTAACACAATTTCCAAAAATATAATCTCTCCCCTTCCCATAAAAAAATGCATATGCAAGCATGCATGAATATTCACAAACCGGTAATAATAGTGAGGGCATATCTTTTTAGTTGGTTTACATACTGTAGTGGCATAGGATCTCGGTAAAATAAAGTTGGTACAAAAATTAAGGAGTAAATGACCCAGTAACATAAGAAAACATCTGTAAACTAGACCTCTATCATTAGGGAAAATGTTGATTGGTTGTGATAAATGTTCTTTAACATGCATAAATAATAATATTTAGGGATATTAGGAATATATAGGGATTATTCAGCTCAGTGAGCTCACATTTGGATGCTAACTGACTGACAGTGAGCCTGATGCCTTGCCTGCAAATCACAGGATTGAAGTTATTTTGATTATCTAATATCAGTCTGATGTTCCTCAAAAACGTAAGAGCTGCAAGCCTACAACACAAAAAGTGTTGATTTGTCTATTAACTTTACGAACAATAGGACTGGGATTTTCCCTACCTGTCATTAAGGTGATTAAATGGACAACACATTTTGAGATGTCATTATGCTGCATTACCTCTGCCTGGGATGAACCACCAGCATTTAAAATATTGTCAAGGATTTATAAGGCAATTCCAGATTTCCAGTACAATTTTGATCAAACTATTTTCTGGGAAATTTCTGGGCCCAAATAAAATGCAAATGATTCAAACATTCATCCCTAGCCATTATTCAGGTAAGGATCCACTTCGTAATGGCCAGATAACACTTTTAATTTTCTTTACGGTCCAATACTTATGGACACATTTTTGGGAAGGTGCCCACATGGAAGTTAATCTTCTCAACACTGCTATGTCTGCACAATAAAAAATGAGACAGGCTTCATGGCTCAACCGCCATCACGGTGGATTTACGCTACAGGACATCACAGCTATAATTAGCAGCCAATCAAACAGCCCAGACGCGCCGTGATGTGGTTACAATCTGGCTTGTTTTTTGGCCGTAACTGAATACCCCCCCAGCGTAGCGGATCAGCCAAGTGCCGAGAATTTGAGATGGAGCGCTACTACCACTAATAAGCTGGAGCACTTAACAGTCAGCCCAAGATCCCCGGGTTCTCGATCACCCCCCCGGCGCAAAGGGGCAAAGGAAAACGTCTCTGTGACGAAGACGCAAGAAATGAGATGAGAAAGGGTTTTAACGATATCGATAAACATGCCGGGAGGACTTGGTGTCTGACGAGGATGGCATTCAACAGAAAAGGTCGGGAGAGTGATTTATCCCGACGCTGGTATGGGTGATGACGCGTGGATGAAATGCAATGTTAGGCATCCTGGTAGATCGGCAATAAACAGCAAGACCGGGGTCCTACTCATGGTAGCACGGGACGAAACTGTGAGGAACGGGCACATAGGAGAGTCCCAATAGCCTAGTGTACAATTAATGTTAGGGCCACAACAAGTCAGGAATGGAGACCTGTACTAAACTTGCACACATGACTTTCTAGGCAGCCTTGGTTGAAGTTGGTTCCTGGTTTGGTTACAATAGGATCCACATTACAACTCAATTCCTAACCTTTGTCATGTTATCCTACTTCAGTTAGGGGAGAATATCTATAATATTCTGTTTGTTTTGAACATTCTCAACGATTTGTGCAAGTACTGTAGGATATGCAATTTTCTCCAGGGGAACAGTTTGTGCAGTTTACACATGACATTTTACACCATGTATGACCTGTGACACCATATCATTATCATGCAACCCTGAAATGGCTTATGGTAGAATGGTTTGTTTTTTTCATGACACATACCTGTTCAATAGCGATTAAGCAATAGATCGAGCATAACCCTCACGAAAATCTGTGAGAATTGAGTGGCAATAGATAGCTTTATAGCCTCAGAGTTAAAACAGAAGATTTTTCCATTTCATCCGAGGTCCTCCAGTTCAAGGGAGACTGACTGCCTTGCATACATGGTGCAATTCTCTCCCGGGGTGAATATTGTGAAACTGCAATCAGTGCAATGTTTGCATTACTCCAATCAGTGCAATGTTTGCCAACTGCAAACGTGAAACCTCGAAACCCTTGCGACAGACAGGGAATTCCCCTAACCTCATCTACTAACTCTATCCCACGCAGGCACACAGAGTGTATGAATTGGACATGTACTGTATGTTACTATTTTATTTCAGGAAACAAGTGTGAAGTGTTGCTTGTGAGCAGGGTTGCAAGTGTGTTGGTTTATGAAACATAGTGCAAAATCTGAACGATTGGAATGTTGCTTTTATGACAGAAAAATTCGAATATAACTGCAGAAGAGATGGACCTATCTGCAAACATGGATTTTTAGATCTATTACATAACAAGAGAAATAACTGCTTATTGTAACCCCAAGAATGCCCCACAGAGTGTTGCATAAATGGGAAAGAAGTAAGGTGATTGGATTTCTTACAAAGTTTAACTTGTCAAACGATCAACTCAAAAAGCAATGTTACCTCTAGCATGTCCCTCTAGTAATTCCCAAAATCGCACAACAGACTGTACCGTATAACAAAATATGAAGTGAACAACGTAGCTTAGACCATTGTCTAAGGCTCAATAGTCATGTTTCAATTGGAACAAATTCTAAAGTGCTATAGAGCATCTTCAGCCATCTGCTCTAAATACAGTCCAGTTTCAGTGGAAGGAAGTCAGGATGTAGTAAAGCAAGTGTCTGCATATCTTCATCAACACGACTTTGTTGAAACAATGGGAACCATTAGTTGTAGGACTGTGAGATCACACATTATCTTTCATGCACTCACCAGGATTTAACAACACAACATGACAGTCATGCAGTGTTGTGCTTTAGAACAGTACTAAGTTGTCAAACTGTTTTATTAGTCAAGGCAAAAACATTGCATGTCTTTTCAACATTTGCAAAAGCTGAAACCATCGGAGGCTCAGTCACACTGTGGCGATATTGAACAATTAAACAAATCGCTCACACACAAACTCACTTGTGCTGTTCACACATGAACGATAAAGATAGAGTGCGGATCGAACAGTGAGCAATTTTTTGTCAAAGGCGATACACATCGCTGGTCTTTTCAACATCTGCAAAAGCTAATACCATTCTAAAGGTCCTGTCATATACTGTAGTGATATTGAACGATAAAACCAATCGCTCACACACATACTCACTAGTGCTGGTCACACATGAACGATAAAATGTGGATTGAGTCGTGGGCGATTTTTTTATCTGATAACGATAGAACTGTGGACCAATCGGGAGAATGTGTGTCTACACTTGGTGTCACAGTCCATTGAATAGCTCAGCGAGTCAGGGCTGGGTAGCAAATGATATTGTGTGCTTTCAATGCAATATTGTAACCATGCCAATTTTATCGTTATCACAACCGTGTGAACATGCCTTAGAACGGACCCTTCAAAGGAATAGACCCTCCAAAGAACATACCCTTCGGAATGATATAAGGCTGTAGCATGGCAGAGCAACCTTCTAAGAACCGAGGCAAGCATAGCATAAATCACTACAGTACTGGTACTTCAATTATGGTATGTAAATCCTCTCAATTCCCCCTCCATTGATTGATCCAACATTCTATGCAAACAAAGAGCAGGTCAGTTCTACCAACGAGACCTACTTCCCCCAGAGGAGCTGGCTAATTGATAGCGACCAAATTCGGTTCACTGTATTGACACAAGACAGACTCATTGAAAAGTGGCATTCACAACATTATGAAAATAGCAGCGTGTGCTGCCTGTGCCTGGCAATTACTGATGTAGATTCTTACATGAAACATTATTAGCTTTGTCTTTGTACAATTTGAGCGTTTAACACAGTCGACGCTAAATTTGGTGAGACTGCCGCGACAGATTTTGAATGCTGATTGAAAGCAAAACAGCCAGATGATTGAAACCGACAGCTGCAAAGAGTGCAATGCAGAATGTAGGTCTGTCTGATAGTGATAGTACAGCGGTAATATACAGTGTATGATGTAATACATCATGCCTTGTTGATACTGACCTAGTTAGAAGAGGCCATGATGTGAGAAGCACTCATGCATGTAGACTCACAGCTGCACTCTACATGGATTCATATCAACAAATCTGATCAATGGAAAGTTGTGATATATAACTGCACTCCGGTCCGGACAATTCATTTTAGCATAAATGGTGGGAGAATTACTCTCAAGTCTTTGAATGCCAACTATGGGTTGTGGAATCATGGTTCTGTTGATTCCTTGCCTAGGTT
This sequence comes from Pentamera pediparva, assembly GCA_025400115.1. Classification (NCBI taxonomy): domain Eukaryota; kingdom Metazoa; phylum Echinodermata; class Holothuroidea; order Dendrochirotida; family Phyllophoridae; genus Pentamera; species Pentamera pediparva. Next base: position 4,676 of record JAODTT010595263.1, read on the forward strand.
CAGCGTTGGTGATTAGTAGACAAGAAATAGGACTTGCTTGCTATCTCTTCCAAACGATATCACACTCAGCATTATCTCCGAAACATCCTTGCGATCATGAAAGATTTTTCTTCTCTCTGTTTAACATCTGCTCTCCTAAATGATAATTGTTAAAAATAACTCTAATAGACTGTTCCCTATAAATGACACTCCTTTGGGAGACTCAAAATATGGTCGATAAAATTGGTTTTCACGCTGATTAAATTAAGGAGACTGATCTATTTAGGATGGTAATTAATCTGATAGATTTAGGTTTTGTATACCAAAGGAGTGGCATTGGGGAACAGTCTATTGAGTTATTTTCAACTCTTATAAATCAAGAGGGTGTGTTTCCCCTTCACCCTTACTTATTGAATTTCTCCAGTATTTTAGCAGGTAAACCAGGAGTCAGTCACTCCATAGAAATTTCTTGAAAGCATGTGTTACGATCCTAAAATCATTATGGCCTGTTGTTATGGTGACTAGGAGGCATGGTGGAGTAAAATGTCGCCAATGTAAACTACAGCACATAGAATTCTTCACCACAGGCATTCTCCAACATCCAAGTATTATTCAAATGCCTGACGAAAATTGATTTGATAGCCCAAAAGTAGTGTATACACTATACACTGTACAAAATGCAAGCAAGCACCATATATATATCACATACTGACCAGCAGACTGCGTTGATAGGTAATGCTACAGTATTTACATTTGTCCTTCATTCAAACCTGAAGGAGGGAATTCATAAATTTTCGTCAAAAAATGCTCCCCTTAGCAATGGGGAGGCAAGCAGCAAAGTATTGTTGGTATAATACTGAAAGATCAGGGAATTGTCTAATTTGCTAGCTAACACCAATTTGCTACGGTATTTAAGACTCATAAACTTGATACTGATTGACTTGGTCCTGTTAAACTGTAAAGGGCGCAGTCACACAGGGAGGTGCCCAAACCGTTAGTGTGTAGCGATAATTGGTCCACCCCCCAACTTTTAACAAGTGGACCATTTGAGTCTTTTTGAGTCTATTTTTGTGACTGTAATTGAACATTAATTAGTCTTACTCAGTGTTCTTGCTACGCTGGTCAGTGGTATCCCAGTACTCAGCATGTGCAATCAGGGGACTCCCATAATTTTCAGATCTTACAGTACCAGCCAGCACTAGAATTACAAATTGTCAATTTTTCTCCTACAAACAGAGCTGTGAAATGCCTTTATTGTCAACTGACTTCAGTAAATAATTCAAACTAAAATGAAATTTCAGCAATCAAAAGATTTGGCTAGCTATAACCATGGTGTTCACCGAGTTACTGAACGAAAAGGTGCATTTAAAATGGCCATATTGATGACATTGTATTCCGATTATTAATCACTGCCAAGAATTTTTTGCAGTTTCAGGTCAGCAAAATTTCACAAATCGTAAACTATAATCGTTAACTAAGAATCTTATTTTGTTCTGCTGTAAACCATCAACAAGGACCATACATTTCTTTGAATGCCCGATCCTAATTTTCACAGTTCCTATTAACTCCCTGCAACTATATAACATAATACCGCATAGTACAGACAGCCTCGTGTAATCTGACCTTGTTCTACTTTGTGTCAAGTTTTATTTCGCATCCACAATTTTTAGACTTCCTCTTTGTCCCACTGCCCTATCTAGAGTGCCAAAGCAGCATTCTGGTATTTGCACAAATTGAGCCATGCCGCCGTATCTATTGTTCTGTGTGCTTTCCATCACAACAAACAGTCCGCACCGTGCTGCCTACGGCACATTCCAAACAGTCATAGCAGACACAACAGCCACGGTAATTAACATAGCATTATGTATGCGGGGGTCCAATTAAGCCCCCCGTTATGGGTAGGATGCACCGTATCATGATACTAAATTGGAATCAAAACAGGGAGGAAATTGATGCAGAATTTTTGTTTCCCATTTCCATTATCCAGCAGCAGCACGATAGGGACTGTAGCGTACTATTCGCCGGTCCTTGCGAAGTGTGTGACTGAGGCGCCTGTCTGATGCCGTCAATTAACCGCTAGCTGGCTCAACCGCGGAGCATGCATGCACAGTACTAGTAGTATGTGCTGCATCCACTGCCAGCGTGACTTCATGACAAGGCCTCTGAAGAGAATATGTTGCAGCGAAGCATAAGCCGTTAAATCTGTTGTGATGGGCTGACAGCCAAGGATAAGATAGTACATAATCTTGTTTTGTGGCATTTCTATGTGAGATAGTAAAGCTCCAAGGAAAATGCTTGACATACTGTAGCAATTACATGCTTGCTGGATATGCTCAATCTCTTAGGGGGGCGGGGGATTTGAGACTGGCAATGGGGAAAGGCTGGAAGCATCCTAAACAAAGGATAGAATTTAAGGAAATGGTGTTGTTTATCCCCTTTGTAATAGTTATATAATATCACAGTTCCTGAGTATGGGGTCGTAAATTACCAAGTGAGGCCCTGAATATTACAACAGAAGTGTGGGGTTGGGGATAGTTCACCAATTGAATGGATAAAAGACTATGTGATGGTATTTAGAATTGATGATATGGGCTGTACATACCACAATGCAATGCATCATGTGTGGGTGACTTCATTATGTAGGAAAAAACATTTATTCTCGACATGACCAGAATTGCTCCAGCAACGGACTCACCAAGTGCAGGTGACAGCAAAGTGGGGGCTTAGGCAGGACATTGTTGAAATACCAACATAATTGTGGACGAACATCTTTTTATTATTTTATTGTGATGTATGAAACTATGAGTCACTTGCAACCATACACTACTTCTATATATATACAGGCCAATTTGAAAGATCAGATGTGTTCAATTAACTGGTGAGATCAAGCCTAACGTCCCAGCAATCGACTAAGTTGGTCCAATATAATACTATTTCATGAAAAACACATTCATTGGAGTATGTGAGATAAATTTCCTATACGCCCCTCAACCCTAGAACGTAGAGAAGGGTCATCAATTGCGTTCTGATCGATCACAAAGCAAACACAGGGATATCATTATGCTGCCCTAGAAATCTTCTAGGCTAGATTAATTCAGTTAAATTGTAGCAGAAATATAAATTCTTAGTAATGAATCACGATCATTGGCGTTACTTTACATGCCAACCTACCCCTTTAGACTATTTAAACTTGTGCAAGAAGCACAATCTAACAATTTCACTTCAAACTGTCCCTAGAACTAAACATTTCAGTTTAGGTAGGAGTGATTTCAGCTGCTTTGTAGAAATTGGCTTGCAGTGACTTGGAATTTAGTGTCAATCTCCCCCATTTGAGAACAAGACAAGCTTACAGACCTCATAGGCCAATAAAATTATATAACTTACCACCTAGTGCACAAACATCCATTCAGGCACACAAACTCCCACATTAAAAAATTGTGATCGCTGAATTATACAAAATATCACTCTGAAAGCCAGGCAAGACAGCTGTTTGCTCCACGTAGTCCCTCCTCTCTAAGGCTGCTCCGAAAAAATAACTTAAACCCAGTGCAAGAAAACTGTTTCAGTTGCATCCCCTGGAAATGTACAAAATTTGGATGACCAGTTTGTGGGGGGGGGGGGAACGGTACTACTAGCTCCGGCAGACCTCGGGCGACCTGACGTAACCGTTCTGGGCCTTCACCCGCTGACCCACCCCGGTGGGCTTCTGCTTCTCGAGGACCGACGCTCGCTTCCGGACGAGGCGGACCTTCTGGAGGTGGGGTTGACTCCGGCTCCTCTGGAGCTGCACCTGGCAGCGCTCGAGTTCGGGGGTGGGGCTCGGGACCACGGAGGACCCGGCCGAGAGAGTTCTTCGGTGGCGCTTCCAGTCCGGCCTGGAGGACGACGAGTTTGGGTTGGAGGACTTGCCGATGTGGAGGTCGTCCTTGCTCTCTGTCAAGTGTTCGCCGCCCAGGTGCAGGTTCTGCATGGTGGGGGCCTCCCTGCGGCTCTCCTCGCGGAGGCAGCGGAGCCAGTCCTCCCGCGTCTCCAGCGACTCGGTGTTGAACTTGTAGACCTGCGTGCCATTCTTGTCCTCGAAGGCCACCTGGAAGCTGAACTCGCCGATGGGCAGGACCCGCCCAGAGTGGAGGTTGAAGAACCCCCGGGGCTTCTTCCCGTTCTTGTCTGAGAACCAGGCGATGAAAGGACTCGAGTCGTTGGTGTAGAGGCGGACGTAGACGCACTTTGGCTTCTTCTTGTGACGTCGCCAGGGCTCATGGACCGAGAGCTGCCCGAAGAGCCTCACCTGGCTCATCTGTGCACACGTGTACAGCGTGTGCAGGTCAAACTTGGGTCTCTGCGAGGTGTCAGCGTTCCTCTTCAAGAGACGTCGAAGGAACTCGGATGCCATGTTCACCATGAGGGTGCTGCTCCGTGGGACTCGAACACAGGTGAAAATCCTCAAAAATGTAACCTTTCAAATCCCTTTCTCCACTCAAACACAGGTGAAGAAGATCTTTCTAAACTGTAAACTCTTTAAACTTTCTTTCCACAGGAAAAAAACTTAATCCAACGACCTTTCAAATCCCTCTCTCCACTTGAACATAGGTGAAGATCTTTTCAAACTGTCAACTTTCGAATCTTTCTCCTCACAGGGAAAAGTTTAATCCAATGATTTCTTTATAATCCGAAAACTGTGTGGAAGCCGATGGAGGGTCTCACAAAATGTTATCGAAATCCAATTAAATGCGGAAAAGAGTGTCAGTCATTGTCGAAACCGCATATGGTACAGATGAATTCGATGATCAGCATGTGATTGTGAACACAGGACCGCATTAACAGTCCCTGTCGGCTGCACCTTGTATTAGCCTCGAGACCACCGCGACAAACGGAAGCATTATACCAGCGCTGATTGCAAAAACCTCCAAAGGACGACCGTTAAACGAATAAGGACCTGCTCAGACGGTCGTTCCGTGTGCTTTGGATGGGATTAACTCGCTCCAAAGTGACTGTTGGTTGCTGGCAGCCTGCCCTGCTTTCCTGTTTCGCCGGGTCTGACTTCCTTATTGTCTGTCGTCCCTGTGATCCAGGATCCCTGTAGGAGGAGAAAAGCAAACACAGGAAATGAGAATCGTGACCAGGAAAGGCTGCCCCATGACACCGTTGACTAAAAATATTAACCAGACCCCGTGTCATGCTGCACGCATGTGGGTGATTATTCCAAATGTGTTTTGGCTAAGGTTTTTGGAAACACAACGCTCCTTTGGGCTGCATTCACAACAACTTTGATGAGGCTTGTGTTCTGATAAATGCTGCACGCATGTGGGCGATTATTCCAAATGTGTTTTGGCCCAGATGTTTTTGGAAACACATCGCTCCTTTGGGCTGCATTCACAACAACTTTAATGAGGTTTGTGTTCTGATGAAGGAAGTGAAATTTAATTTCTGTGTGTTAAACAGCCATGTAACAAACATCTCACATACAGCTTCAACATAGTGATACAAAAAACATTCACAACTTGATTTGAACACAAAGAGAGGACCTAGGAAGTCCTGAATGGCTGCAAAAGTTCAGAAATAGATCAATTTCGTTTTGAATAGGTTCATTCCAAGAAAGAACAGCATTGGGGCAAATTGTCACACTGTGCAAAGATATTCTGGATTTCAGGACATATGCAAACAGCGCCAGAGGATTGATTTATTATAATTTTTACCCACACCTCAACAGGCTATACTTACTGCATGTTTGGGGGGGGTTATACTTAGGGGAATAATGAACAGATTCGAGGGCCTTTGTTGCAGACGCCATAATGGGAGGATAGAGAAGCCTGAGGCGCAGCTTACAGAGGGCTTTTCCCCTCCTATCATGACATCATCCCGGTTTCAATTCGAAAACAACGGCCACAGTATCTGTTTTTCACTCCCATTCATAAATCATTCATCCTTCCATGAAATGGTGATATTTATGCGTAAAATTGACAGGATACCATTTCAAGAAGTGTCCGATAAACTGCCGAGTATCACACGTGCGTGCAATTTGTACATCACGTATGTTCTGCAAAGTTCATGCAGCATAAAATTGGCGAGCGCACCCACGAACGCGCGTAATTGCGTTTCCCGGTCGCATTCTTATTTGGTCAGCCGGTATTTAGTGTCAGGATAAATTCACTTTCACAAGCTAAAACTATGTACATGTGGTGTTTTTGGATTCATTTTGATGAATGCAACGTATGCACCGGTGGGGCCTTTGTCAAATTTGTACCTGTCCTGGCTGTCACAAGCTGCAGTGCAGTTGTTGGAAAGCTTCAGAGTTTGTTGTGACTTGTTAGTGGTGCTGCAGTTGGCGTTCATCCTGTTGTAGCCTGGGGACATCTTTCTGGGGTTTCTAGGTTTAGAGGCTAGGTTGGACATTGGCTGCATTGACGTGGTGGCAGACAGATTTGCTGTCTCTTCTCTTATCATTCGAGAAAGTAACTTGATATTTGAAGGGTTCACTCACGTCCTTCGGATGGGGAGGTAAAATGGCAGCCCCAGGAGAAGGATCGTAAGGTAAATCACCATCTGCCTCGTTATTCTCTGAGACTATTGCCAACCGTGTTCATCCACAAACATTCCTGGAACCCTGCCACTATTGTTTTTCCTGAACTTTTTCCCACATCCTGTTATGAGCTACTTTGCTAGCATTCATGTCAGAGGTTGAAATAAGGGACCAGAGACCAGGGGTTACTCCTCAAAAGAAATAGCCCCTGTTTCATGGAGCCTGGCATGGGATCAGGGGTTATTTTGGTAGAACTGGGGGCTTTGATCACTTTCTGGTCTACTGCATTGAGGAGGACCAGAGCTTCAAATGAGAAAGCCAACCCCAGAGACTATAAAACCTGATTCACCCGCATTATTACATACATAACAGTGTCAATCTGCTCTCAGAACAATGAAAAATTTAACATAGTGCATGCTGCCTCTGTAACTCCATTGTGTTCGACTGAAGAACTTGGGTGTTATTTGCCCCCAAAAAATTGCCCCTAGTCTATAATTTCTCATTAGGACCAGGGGTTATCGATGGATTCCAGGGAGCTAATAGCCCCTGGGTCCCCACAGATGGCTCACATGCCGAGAATCTCTGAACCTAGGCTTAGTTGAACTGATGTTACCTGTCCACTTTGGTACTAATAACATCAACCCCGCTCGAGAACATTGTCCAGATTGTGGTGGCAGGTGGGATCCAGAGAGCGGTGAGATTTATCTGACAGAAAATTCTTTCCAGGGCACTAGATGGACAGCGCCT